>QJNU01000328.1:0-82525 GCA_004154915.1 Monosporascus ibericus
AACCCCCCCCCCCCCCCCCCCAAACTACTTCAATGACGATTAAAACGCTTGTCAACGTCAGCTTTCGCCATGCTCGGGGCGTTGGGTATGCAGGACTCTAGGAGTGGCTTAGCGCACTTTTGCAAACGTCGCAGAGAGATGTGAGGTAGTGATAGCCAACAGGTTACTGTACCCGTAGATAGTGTACGCGAGCCTCGCTCAATCAGGTTCCCCTTTCGGGAGATACTCGTGAGGCTTTTTCGATCGCGCGATGTCGTCTGGCGAACCGAACCTCATATTTCCAAGACTTAATCACCGTCTACGTCCGGCGCGTCCCGACGATCCTCGGCATCATCCCACCCGCTTCACATTATGAATTGTGCTCCTTTTCTTTTAACGATCTAAACAAGTTGGCATTGGAAGCGAGCCCATAGGTCTGAAATACCAATGCTTTGCGTCACCGCCCCGACCCCGCATCGTCTTGGTTTCTTTACTTCTCTTATTTACCCTAAAATGCCAGGATGTAAGAGAATACGCACAGTGGCCAATGAACCAGAGATGTCACGATTTTACTTAATGTTCCTTGACACATTCAAAATAGCACTGCTTGCGTCAGCATTGGTCGAAGTACACATGGCAGGCAATTGTTCAAATAGTGCAAAGTCTGATATCGGTGAAGCACCAGCCGAGTCTGACGATGGCCTGGGCTGTTCGTTCTACGTTGCGAGGAATATTGATATGGATCTTACTTACGAGATCCCGTCTCGGATCCGTCAGAACCCACTTGTTACCCAGGAAGATTCAGTCAAACATCATGATACGCCTGCACGTGAAGACGTTCGAACCGACATGCGAAAAGGTGCAAGGCAGGTAGCAGCTGGAGAGGAGAACAGAGTGTCTTCAGAGCCGTCAAAGACATACGACATCCAACTCCAACAGAGAAAGCAGAGAGCAGTCAGGGTATCGGGGATTATCCTTGAGGAGTGTCTCCATGAAACATGCGTCGATGGCCATGTTTCAACAGTCCCGTCGGTTTCTAGAGCCGGACAACCTCAAATTCACGGGGCTGGTATATCAACACCTGAAATTAATACGGCAGCACCGCCGATATCGGAACAATCTAAGGGATATCGTGGCGGTGGTGGAGGTGACGATGATAACTTTCCGAAAGACAAGACACCACTCACCGACAACTCATTGAAGTTTCGGTTTGCCTGTCCGTTCTTCAAACGTGATCCAAGCCAACATCAATCTACAAGGTCGTGTTCTGGACCAGGGTGGGCTAGCATTCACCGGGTGAAGTAAGTTGGGAGCCGGCATACCCCGTTGCACTTCGGCATCGGCTAATAAACAGGGAGCACATATATCGCATGCATAAAATGCCTAAACATGTGTGCTGTCGGTGTTGGGAGATTTTCCCGTCGTCGGAACAATTGGATGGACATATGCTGTCAAACACCCCTTGTTTGAGGAACAGAAACAAGCCGCCTACAGGGATTAATTCAGAGCAAGAAATAAAGCTTCGGCGCAAGAAGCGAAGCAGTGCCAATCAAACTGGAGTGGAAAAGTGGAAAGAACTGTATAAAATACTCTTCCCTCAAGACGAGAAAATTCCACCGCCTTGTATGTTTCAGACGCCTGAAATCTTCCTCAACTCGCTAACACAAATACAGTCTATGAGCACTCCGTAGCCGTGCCAAAAGGCTCGTATGAAAGTGGTGGGAAGGGGTTCGAGGACTTTGTTCGCAGTGAACTGCCAAACCGGGTGAAACGGGAAGTAGAGCAAATAGAGCCACGAGTGGCGGAACCAGTTAAGATGAGGTTCGTTGATATAGTTCGCCGGGTGCTATCTGAACTCAGCGGAGAATACCGCCCGGAAATTTCGACTGTGTCAAGCAACGATTCGCAAATTGGAGCGGCACATGGTAAGGACAGTGCCTACGAAGAGAATTTTATGAATACCACGCTTCTAGGAGGGAATTTTGACTTCGAGCACTACATGGATGGGAATATGGAATCTTGGTACAACGATCCAGCTGATGTGGCTTCCCCTGAAGGATTTGCCCCCGTTCAGAGAGTCACTGAGGACGGAGGGCTTTTTTCTGAAGAGAGAGACCTTATTTCCGGCGTTGATTTAAGCTACATTCTGGAGGGTTAGCATTCACGTCGATGATATGTTGTTGGCAATATTTATAGCATAATATGGAGGCTTCGCTAGAGCTGCTCACCCCATGGGTGTCAAGGGACTTGGCAGCTACCTCTAGGGCTACGCCTAGGATTATGTTTTGGAGCTGCTCTATTATAAGGAAGGCTTCGGCCTCAGCTTATAGGGCCGGGATTTAGGAAGATTAGGCGTGGATATTAGTATGATATCAGCTACCGAACTGCGAGACCTCTGCCTTTCACTTTTTGCCATACACTTCGATGTGGTCAACCACTTGATCTTACAATTGGCTAGTTCTACTAGAATTACACGGCTCGGCTAACGGAACTTCTCCTCACTTAAAAGTTATAAGGTATAAGGATGTGTTCAAGCCTGTTTCGCGTCCCCTTCCCTTGTAATCGCATAGGGCGACAAGCAAACAAGGAGGAGCAAGCCTACATGTCGCGGACATTCCGTCATTTTGGTTAATGCCATCGCTGTCTCACGGAATTTCTGCGTGTTGAGGCGGCGGAGTACGTCAGTGAAGTCATAGGTGATAGATCGCATCCTGTATCAAGCGGAGGAAAAAAGAACAGGGGACAAGCAACTTAGGCACTTTGTGAGAAGATTGGAGCAATCCGAGAAGACGGTCCTGTTAATACCATTTGCGAGAAATAAAGTATTTCATTAACGCGGCTCACTGAGCTCCATGGCAGTGGTACTCAACCCCAGGCACGACTTGTGTTGAGGAGCTGGGTTTTAGCAGCTTTCATCTTGGGGTCGTAATGTGACCGTCCCTTTAACAGAGCGGGAAATATCGCTCCTAGGTTATACATGTCACAGAAAAGGGCCCCCGCATAGAGCCCATTGGAGCTTCAGGGATTGTCGGATACAGTGGCTCTAGGTCGGAAGGAATCGGTCCGTGTGTCGCGCTAATGGGTGGAGGACACAGGGGTAGCAGCTAATTTGTATGAGAGATTAATTCCCTTCTGCCCTGACGAGAGACAGTTAGCTGTCATCATCATCAGAACCAATATACGAATGAAGCTGCAACGAGGATACTCAATTTGCGTGGTCTCAGGCTGTTTGACAGGGATCATTCGGAACAGCGTTGATCCCTTCCGGAGCCCTAGATCATTGGATGACCCAAAACTAGTGGGATCGCCGTTTCCTAGCTACCTAGATATCAGACAATATCAATATATCTCCTGAAGAGCTATGCAGCTACTCCCTAGTGTGACAATACAAACTATTATAAGCATCATATGCCCAGATTCCAGCTGCCTTCTGACGGGGTAGATCGAATTTTGTAGGATTCCATGAGATACATTATGCAAGTTTTACCATGGTTAGCTCTCGATTCTGTGGTACAAGCTAGCATTGTAATCAAAGCTGTATACACGAGCTCAACAAGCGAACAGCCATAGAGAAAAAGTTCTTGGAGGAACGGAATATTCGTAGCTATTGTACGTTAGGAACAGAGGATGTGGAGCAAGAGTTCAAGTTCTAAGTGATCTTGCAGCTGTGCCAAGCAAGCTACTATGAGACCCTGACATCACACACTGAAGCATATATGGCTGAATGAGGATATTATTGTCTGGTTGACCTTCTAAGAGGTCCTGTCTAGAAAGAGAGGTCATAAAGCCTCCTTATATACACATAAAACAGCTGTATCTGAAAGAAAGCGATACCGGACAGTCGAACAGCGCATCCCAATAGTAGCAACGCTAGCTAAGCCAAGATGCAGCTAACAGACCTAGACTTCAGTAGGGTCTGACAGCTACACAGAAGCTGAAAGATCGCCATCAGGGGCCAGCGTCACATGGGCTACCACAGGTCCCAGAACCTGAAACGTCTTTCGCGATCGTCACCAATCGTCATACTAAGATTATATGAAGCGTCAGGCGCAATTAATGATCTAATTATAGTAGAAAGCTGAACATGGAGGCCGACGGGCGCAGATCATCATAATAAGATAACCTCATTACGGGCCAACGTTCGAGCGAAGCTGAGTGCGAGGACCAGACATTTCGATTCTGTTACGCCAAAGTCGACAATCCCTTCCACTTACGGGGCCCATTGCCATCCTTCATATGGTTTTCCTTCCCTTCAAACCTATAGCGCTGCCCTGGCAAGCAAATTGGAATCCTACAAGACCTCATCAACGAATCACTTTCGACCCCATCTTCCATCCGCTTTCAGTTCGCGCTTATATCCGCCGGTACAAGCTGAAGACGGTCACGAATATATAAAGATGCCTCCGCAGAAGAGAGGGATCGATCGTCCCCCTGACTGCACACCGAACCGCACCCTGCTAATCACCCTATATAACGAAACGTAACGGAAAATGCAGCTTCAGTCAATCATCGTCTCAGTAGCCTTGGTGGTGGGCCCGACTTTCGCCGCCGTCAACGAGCCCTGCATAGGCCGGAACGGCGCAGCAGGTATTTTCTCCCCCGTCCCCGCAGATACGGTGGCCTTGAAGCGCAGAACATGCTGACCCCCCGCACCTACCCAAGGTGTCTGCGTCTCGACCTCGGCCTGCTCGTCTGCGGGCGGGACGAGCATCACGGGGGCATGCCCTTGGGACCCGGTGGACATCCGGTGCTGCACGAAGCCGTCGTGCAGTAACGGCAGCAACGGCAACTGCCGCTGGACGAGCGACTGCGCCGGCTCGACGGTGGTGAACCAGTGCCCCGGGCCCGCGGCCTTCCGGTGCTGCTCGTCGACGGCGAGAGGGTTCGGCGGGTACGACGCGCCCGGGATCCCCGGCGTCGGCGCCTGCAGAGCCAGTGCCGTGGCCGGCGCGCGGGCCGTCGTCGCCGCCTTCCCCGGGCGCGTCCGCGAGATTGGCTGCTTCCGCCAGAACTGCGCCTGCTCCACCTCGGACCACTGCTGCGGCAACGCTATCGACTTCATGTGCTCGGACGCCGCAGGTGTAAGTCGGGTGACGAGCTCTTCCCCACCGCACTTACCATCCCCCTTCCCATAACCCTGTGTATGACCGTTATGTGCGAGGGCTCGAGAGCTAATCTGAGAATCTCCTACTTTGACAGGCACCGACTATGTCCGGCCGAGAGATCGCCGAGTGGGTCATGAACCGGGCCTCCGCGCAGAACGTCAAGTACATCATCTGGGGTCAGAAGATCTGGAATCCGAGCCGGGACGGCGTCAGCCCCTGGACTAGCTGGAGGACGATGGAAGATCGCAACTCCATCACACAGAACCACTGGTGAGTCGTTCGAACGGTGTCACGGACTTGCTCGATTCGAAAGCTAACGGGGGCCAAGGGACCATGTCCACGTCAGCTATAATAGCTGAGGTACAGAATTTTGCGCTCGTATTGAGTTGAGATGGGATATTACAAGCATGGACTGTCGTTTCACAAGCATCGACTGTCGCTTTCTTCTTTAAAACTATCATCTTAAAAACCCGGATTTTGTGTTCCTGTAGTGGTCATATAGGAAATGATAGTAGTTGAGATTTTGCGTATCCTATTCACTATCGCCTGGCTGGGTGCGGCCGACCTTGGAGTTCAAGTATTCGTTCCTGCAGAAGGTTATAGGAGTCAGTACTTAGAAGATTTATGGTTCCTTCACAGGGCTTGCACATACCGCTCATCCGCCCACTTCATGGCGTAATACGCTGCGACTAGTGGCGGCGCCCAGTAGAGAACCTGCGTGCTAAACCGTCGCCATGTATTAAAGACAGCAGCCCGTCCAGCGCCAGCCAACGGATTCTGGCGATTTGGGCTCATGCTGTACGTAATGACGCCTCGCTGAGGCAAGACACAGCCTGTTTTCGTCAGTAGAGTTAGCAATTGGTCCCGTATACCAGACTTGCGGGGGAGATCTTTCATATTTGCAGAGTAAGATACCACCCAGGATGATACAGTAGTTTCCGCCCTTCTAAAGGACTAATATCTCTCGTAGAGGTCGTTGACTGTCAGTGGACTTACCAAAATTTCCCCATCCTACCTTGTTTACATATCTGCAGCAAAGGGCACAGATTAGTCTCTCACAGGTAATTATACAGCCCCCAATCCAGAGCATATATGTATCCATAGCACGCCGGAAGCTATTACTTACTTGCCGTACTTATTAACTGGTGCCTCGTCACCGCTGAGGAGAACCCGAGTAGGATGCATGTTTCCTAGAAAGTGGAATTAAATCAACATGTCTCGAATACTTTAAGAATTAAAGCGCAAGCTCGTAACGAGGTAGAATGAGTGCCGGAGGATTGAGGGGGGAGGAAGCCGCTACAGCTTTGGGCCTGAAAAGAATATGGCCTGATCGTCGCCGAAGGATTTCGGCTTGGCTTCCAACATCGCGCCAGGGATCGCGGGTCCAAACCCGACTCGGGACGGAGCCCCTGTCATTCTACGGAACGTCCTCGGCCGGTCGGAGACAATCTGAAGTGCGAGAACTAGTGCGGGCCTTCACTCAGCCTCCGATTGCACAGCTGTGTGGGTAGGCTTGTGGCAGGAATTATTATATTACGTTATAGGGAGTTGTAGGACGTAGAGCTATGCATTAAGCTTTTTCAACCACCATTCCGACATGACATATGAACTTATCAGCAGAACCTAATGCCCCCCATCAGCTGTACTGTCATAAAGTGGACACTGAGCAGATTATGCGATGTGAAATGTCAAGCATGACTGACCGCCATCCGTGCCAAGACTCACAAGTACCATAAACTATGATAGACAGACCAGGAAGATAGTTGGCCCTGTGCACCAAGTGCTGCAAACAGGTTGTCTCCGTGGCGTCATCTTCAGCTTGGGCTTGGCGTCGGAGCTCGTCTCTGCTCATAGGGGGCCCTGTTCGTTCCACGAACACCGACAGATACGGGAACTCCTGTCGCTTCGGCCGAGGCCAAGAAGCCAAGGCCTCCTGAAAGAAGTCAACGCCGAAGCATGCGTTCCCTCATACGAGCCGCTCGACCCCGCATAGATACGTCCTTATGCCGTCGAGGAGGTGCTTCTCATCACCATCCGCTGCTTGGCTAGCGCTTTCGAGCCCGGAATGGACGAACTTCGGCCACGTGTTCGTCAGAACCAGATACTTAATCTCGTCCTCAGCGGCGTCGAACACCGCTGGGGAGAAGGAATCTGGAATGGACACGTCTGGACGACCCTCGCTTGTGAGATCGGCCATCCTCATTACCGACTGCAGGTTGGCTTTGCCAAGCGTTCCTTCGAGGTCGGACGTCTTCCACAATTCGGTCGTGGAAGAGGCACTAAAGTCGAATGGTGTCGCTGAAGCCGACTGGGTACCCTCCCTCCGGTTCAGCATATTCGCGGCGCTGTCGAAGGTCTCGCGCAGTTCTTTTCCTAGGCGGGACGATATGTTGATCGGGAACTGGGAGCACTCTAGGCTGATGAAATGGGAGTAGATCCGCATGGCTTGGATGAATTGCTCGTACTTCAGCGTTGCCGGGTTCAGGGTTGAGGAGACCCAGCCGCGTCTCCAGTCGGCGAGATGTGAGAGGAAGCTAATGTTCTCGCCGGAGAAGTCCTTCAGGGCGGCAAATTCCAAGAGCGGCCGCGGGTTGTTCCTCAGGGCATTCTCCATAGCAAGCATGGTGAACATGTCGCTTCTGCGAGAGTCACCCGAGTGGGCACTCGCCTTTGTCTTTGCGCTCTTCGCTGAGCCGCCGAGAGTGCTACTGGCCAGGGCGGTGCTAGCCGAGATTGCATCGGTACCAAAATCGCTGCCTCTATTCTTTTTTTCCCAGGACGCAATGGCATCGAGAGTCTCTCTCCGGAGACTGTGTGTCTTGACGATGTGCCAGATGGGAACCCCTATTACAAATATCTCTATGAAGAAGATAGAGAGAGAGAACCTAGTAGAATGAGACGATGAACCCAGCAGACTGACGGCGACACTTACCACATGGGTGGGAAGAACACTGAACTCAGTGGCTGCATTTGTGGAATATACAAGGTGGCCAGCCATAAGGGAGACGCAGGCAAACTTGACAACGTTAATAATTTTAGACTTTTCCGGAGTGCGACACAAACCTACCCAGCGATGCAGCAGCCGATTGTCTGAATTCGCCATCCATGGGTATCACGGATGTTTCGACTCTTCCACAAGAGGTAAGGGGCGTAGACCCAAGCCCAAAAGAACTGCCAGGCTATCGATAACCACCTAGGCGGAGTGAGTACACAATCTCGTCCCAGGAGAGGACTGCCACGTACCATTCCCAGCCAGTGAGACAAAGAGATTCGCGCTGCTCGGTTCCAGGAATCTGAGCATTAAAAATCCCGTAGCTCGGATGAAAGATGCCCGAACCAAAGTAAATGAAAAAGGTAAGTAACACCTTCGCAGGTCAGCATCCCTGGTTAACTTGACAACAGTAAACCGCTTACCTCAACCGCCATGGCGATGCCGATGTAAACAACTATCCTTGCAGTCCTGTCTGCCCTCCGAACGCGTCCAAAGGTCAGTTTCCACCAAGGCAACGTCGGATCGACGCTGGCCGACTTTGCTAGCAGCTCTAATTCGTCGAGGTTGGCGAATTTGGCGTATTTCCGTTGCTGGCTCGCGACATGCAAGAACTGGCTGTTTGCGGCCTGGAGGAGGGCGATACCGCACGGCAGGTAGATGCTCATTATCCAGAACTGCGCATCGCAAGGGACAAGGGGCCCGAGCATGTAACATATCAAGCACACGATAGCGTATAGGTGCAGCAGGATGACGGCGGTGCACATCAACGGGAGTCTTCGAAGTTGGAGGAACGGGAGTCGGCAGTGGCGACGCAGGTAAATTATCGCCCCCACGAAAACCGCGGTCCAGGCCGCAGCAAGACCAATGTAGGCCCAGCCAAGAGCGCTCGTCGCGATCTCTTTGGCCATTGCTGCAGGCTGCAAATAAAGGGCGTCTTGACCAACTCAAGGAGCGTAACCGGCAGCTGTAGTGTTGTGTGGAACTTTTTGTTTATGGGTCTCGGTGGGCCAGGACCGAACTACTGGTTTACTTATATGCGAAGACGCAAGATCAGAGGCTACATTTCCAACCCGAGACAAGGCCCAGGTTGGCTGGGGAGGCGATCAGTGCATGGGTATTCTAGACCCGAGTAAGTGCCGATAGTATGCGATAATATGCTCTTTGCTGTAGGTGCCATGGGCCTCGACGAGGAAAAGCAAAAAAAAAAACAGCGTCCACATCGCCCCCAAGCCAACTTCAAACAATGGTACCGAGAACACATCAGAAGAGGGACATGTGAGAGAATCGGTACGTATCACATGTCCATGGGAACTGGGTACTTCGTACTCTATTATAGCTGTTGCCCGGGCCAGGTCGTCGGAGTCTCGGCGAACTAATATATCCTTATTAGTTGCCGATCAGTCGATCAAGAACGGTTACTGATACGCCCGAGGACTTAAACGGAGAGCAGCTAATGCGATCTATCAAGGCATTACCACGAGTAGAGCGGCCCAGTACCGGCATCATAAACTAAATAGCTTGGTATTCAAACATAGGAAGACCCGTTATGACTACGTCGAAGTAAAGGAGCATTAGAACTGATTGTTGATGGCGTCTGTTAGAAACTCAAATTCAATCAATATGGACTCGGCAAATTTCCCAGCCATAAGACAATATTGTTCAAAATGTCCTGGTGAGTGCGACACAAGGACATTCGCCCCCACAGGTGTCTAAGTAATGCGCGGCCTCTAATAATAGCTGTGATACAAGGACGGCGGTGGTCTATACAAGGTGCTTATAACAGCCTGGTAATTGTGGAGAAATGCTACCTGCCTGCATTATTTCGAGACCCGCTTACCCCGGGAAGAGTGACTTCCGTGTTTCGAGACCTGCAGTCGCTCAAGCAGCTGAGTTGGGTGGTCGCCGACTAGCTACTTGCATAACCAAGCATCAACTACATGCAAGTGGCAGTGAGACATGCCTTGGGCCCTTAGCAATACCACGACCATTTCCGCACATTGGCCTAGGAGGGAGAACCGGGTGTTAAGTCGATGTGCGTCAGGTCTTCTTCGACGTTGCTTGAGCCGACCACTCATGATACTCCAGCCAAGGAGCGGAAAACTACCGGGACACCCGAGAACTTCCCCCTGCACTAGAGGTTCCACTAATCGAGAAGTGGAGAGCTCTAGACTGCCGATCCCACGCCGATCTGATCCGCTGAGACCAAACCTTGTAAAGTGGGTACGGGCATTGGACGAACGTTAAGGGCATTTCGCGGGTTCCACATGTACCTGCCTTGCATTCGCCTGGCTGGCCCCGTGATGGATGACTGTGAGACGTGAATCCTGCATTGCGCCAATTTCCCACCAAGTCGACGAAGTGAGACGTTGTCATACGTAGTCTCTTTTGGCTCGCTCCCGCCAGCCGTTCTAATAGTGTTTTTTCTTTCTTTCTATTTTTATTTATATCAACTTGGCGCTAAAGCACTTCCGTACCCTACGGGCCAACCTAGCCCAAACTCCTCTACCGACTTGGGCGTCGTCTAATCACCTGGCTCTGGTTTCATTCACTGCGTACTTACCTAATCCATCAGCTCGACCGCAATATCGGTAACACTACGGAATCTTTGTAAGACCCGCCCGTTTTCGACTGCACGCGCTGATAACTCCAACATTTCTATAGTGCGACATGTGGAGAGGATCGGAATGTTCGTGGCGGATTACGTATTCTTTTGCTGTTCCGCCGTTGATAAGCACCGGTACCTCGCATGTCCGCGATCGACCAGCCGAGCCACATGGTCGACCTTCTCCGCTGGAAGGTCTTGAGGGCTCCCGTGGTCGGTTCTCCGTGCGAGATAATTCCGATATTGAATTGCCTGGCCACAAGCTCTCTGGGTCCCCGGGGGGGGGGGCATGGCGTATGGGAACGGACCGCCTCATTCCTGGCTCCCGCGGGCTGGACGGAGAGCAGGATGCTCGGTATAGGCGTATTACGCCTAGTACAGCAGTTCCTACGAACAAAAGGACCAATTTTGTCGTCATGACACCAAGTTGTTTCGAGTGTCCCGTCTGTCATGGAACCTGCCATTTAAAATTGCAGGAACTTTTAGTCTTGGTATAACTATTTGAAGGAGATGTCGGTAGTTGGGTCCAAGCTGCAGGCTAGGACACCCTTTGTTCAAAAAACGTCCTGTAACAACCTACTGTAATCATGTAGGTAAGGGCGACAAGCCCACGGACGACTTTGGTGCTCTCCTAGACTATAAGTCAGACACCCAGGTCACGCTCCACCCCCTTCACGCGCCACAATTTCCCATACAAAATCCACAAACCCACCTATTCATAACTAATTAACAAAAATAGATATAATTATTTACTTAGCTATACACTTAAGTATTATATATTAAATGACCATAATAAATTTTTAAAACGAAAATAATAACGTTATTATTGTTAAATTAACGATATAAGAAAGGTACGAACTTCTTAACAATATTACATACAAATCTCTAGTAAATATGTTAAGAGGTACAAACTTAAAAAATTTAATAACTAGCTTCCGTTTATAATTAAAATTAAAAATTTAAACATAACTTATAAAGTTAAGAAAGTAATTACGTAATTTTTAATATATTAATTTTTATAATTTTTAATAAAAGCTGCATTTGTATTTAAAATTCACATATAAAATATATATATGTAAATTTAAGCTAAGTTAAAATTCCACATTATATTTTAACTTTTTAAAATAATTAAAATATTTATTAAAATTATATTATTAATATTAGGTTATTATGAGACTTAATAAAGCATATGTAAAGATTAATTATAAATATTTTAATTTATTAAGGGATTATTTAAGTTAACAGTTTTTCTAATAATTTATATGAAATATTGGTAAGAAAAATTAATAGCTTTATATATAAATGAAAAACTTTAAATTTTTATTCTAAATTTCGTTTCTAAGTTTCTTATTTTTAATAGTTCAATATACAGCTCGTTGCATAATTTTATCTATTTTTATTAATTAGTTATAAATAGGTGGATCTGTGGATTTTGTATGGGAAATCGTGGCGCGTGAAGGGGGTGGCGCGTGAGCTGGGTGTCTGACTTATTTAAAGAAGTTCGCCAGTTTCCTGCATTTTATCGCTGTGACTATTGACAAGAAAGAGACCATCGCAAAATAGCCGAGATTTACTCCTAGGAAATTGGTAAAGCAAAATGATTGATACATATTCCAACTTCAAATACATCAATTATCGAATTAAATAATACGATGGAATGGTCCATGACAACAACGGAGATAATATAGTAGACTATTCCGTTTCCTGTAATAATCAACAATTGGTTTATCATGTAGTTAAGATCTTGCTAAGTCGATTTCGGTTGTTGCTCCAATTCACATTTCCAGCCCATCCATCCCGTAAGGGTCCCTCGGAGGATGCTCCCTTTGTTGGTGGTGCAAGTGGCCGCGTTCGTAAACTCTCCTTGTTCGGCACAAGGCATCTAAAGGGTGTTCTATTATTGTTCGCCTGATAAATGCATGCCTCCGGAAGGGAGGGGCGTCTCTTTGTGCCTCGGGTTACGAGATCAAAAAATCTGGAGGTAATAAGCCAGTCAAATGCTGTTCCATAAACCATGTAAACCGAAAGGTTCAGTCGCGAGACGTCCTCTTTGCGTAATATCTATGATACTTCTCACAGCTCCCTAGGCAAGAGCCAGTAAGACAACTCACTGCGCAACTTCGCTATGTCAGGTACAGATGCCGCCGCTGATCTAACCCCTTCCGGGGCGGGTAGGGCAAAGTCCAACTCGGGCTTTTCAGGATCCCGATTGGCAACGCATGATACAACAGAGACGCAAATCAAGGATGACGACAACGATAATGACGTACATTCTGGCCCAGGAACAGACGACCGGGAGGAGGAGGAATACGACCAGCCAGCGTACATCCAACCGGACATCGAAGACATCGAGAACATCGAGCACTACAGGCGCGGGGGGTTCCACCCGGTGGCCTATGGCGACATGCTGGCGGAGCGGTTCGAGGTGGTCAGCAAGCTGGGGCACGGCGGCTTCGCGACGGTGTGGCTGTGCATCGACCACCACAAGGGCGACGCGGACCACGACCATGACCAGGTGAAGTGGCGCGCCGTCAAGATTATCCGCGCGGACCAGTCGTACGAGGAGCGGGCAGAGCTACGTCTGAAGCAACACCTGGAGTCGCAGGGTGTGGGGCGGCGCGAGTGGGAGGCGAACCATGTGAGCCTGCCGCTCGAGCACTTCTGGCTCGACGGCCCCAACGGGCGGCACCTGTGCGAGTCCTCGGCGGTGTTAGGTCCCTCGGTGTCCGAGCGCTGGGAGGTGCGCATGCCAGCGGACCGCCCCCCCTTACTCAAGTACCTCTTGTATCAAGTAGCCGGCGCGCTGCGCTTCCTGCACGCCCGGGGAGTCTGCCACGGTGACTTCACCCCGGGGAACATGCTTCTGCGGCTCGGCGACGAGGCCACGCATCTCAGCCACGGCGAGATGCTCGCCCTTCTCGAGGAGCGCGGCTCGGCGCCCCTGGAGATGGCTGAGGGGGTGGCGTGGGGGGACGTCGGGGCCCCGCACGCCCCCGCCTACGTCTACGAGCCCGCGGACCTCTCGAACCTGCCACTGCGTGACGACGCGGCCGTCATCGACTTTGGCGAGAGCTTCTTGACGGCGTCGCCGCCCGAGTGGTCTGGGATCCCGCCCGAGTTCGCGTCCCCCGAGGCCATCTTCAACCACGCGCCCGGGCCGGGGAGCGACGTGTGGGCGTTCGCGTGCGCCGTGGTGGCCTGCCTGACGCGGGAGGTGCTGTTCTCCGCGGAGCGCGACGGCGCCGTGGCTTGGTTCGAGGCGCTGCTGGGCCCACTGCCGGCCGCGTACCGCAACGCGCAGGCAGACCAGCTGCGGAGGCTGGCCAGTCTCGAGGAGACCACTGAAGAGGAGAAGGCGTGGATTGAGTCGGATCTTGATCGGCTGGAGAGCGGTGGCCCATTCGCCGTCGGTGAGGACTCTAAGGGCGCGCAAGAGCACGTCACGGCCCTAATGGAACACACCGGCATCAAAGACCCGATCGGGGCCACGCTGGCCAAGCAGCGCATCTACAAGGACTGCGCGCGTGACGAGAACGGTAACGCCCTCCCGGACGAGGGGATGGTCAGCGTCATACACAAGATGCCGGAGGAGGAGGTGCGGCAGCTCGGCGACCTGCTGAAGAAGATATTCAAGTACGAGCCCAAGGAGCGCATCGGTATGGACGAAGTGCTGGCGCACCCGTGGTTCGCGAATAGGGCGAAGCCGGAGAACCTGCAAAGCACGCTCTGCGATCTCATGAGTCTCCCGCCCGTTACTGAGGCCTCACAAGATATCCCGAGCCGCCACTCCACTCCGTTCAAAGAGGAACCTAGCGACGAGGAAGGGCCCTCTCCGACCGGCAATGTTCCTCCAGGTCCATCTCCCCTCGCAGCGAACGCCACGCCACCCAGCAGCCCACCGCCACCCGAGACGCAGGAGCCAAACCCGGGCCCGCAGCCTCAGCCTCAGCCTACCAACCGTCGTCTCGGTCTAAAGGACAAAGCCAAGGAGTTCGCCGGCCAGGTCCACAACGGCGCCGCCAAGAAATGGAAACTCTTGCAGAGTGCGCTGCCCAGCGAGCAACGGCTAACGGCGCTCCTGGCGGAATTGCTCGCTGGGCTCCTGTTCCTTACCTTAGTGATGTTCATGCTAACCCCGAAATTGCGTCCGGCACCCAAGCAGTGTCCTCAGGACACACTGCTCGTTCCCATGACCATCAAGTCGTCGACTTCGACGTATTATCGGGGATTGGTCGCCTTCTCAGCGCCGAGGGAACAGGGTTTAAACGATACCTGCACTTGCATTGTAGCAAGGGGCATGAAATAGGGGGCCTGTGAGACTGCAATGCATTGTGCGTCAGTTCGTTTATGATTAGATATCTAGATATCCTAATATTGTTATATTCGTCTTATGTGGCACTGGATCGTCCCTCTGTAGACGTGGGGCCGTGGCTTGTAGTTGAGATGTACCGGGACCCGAACTGTCTCTCCGCACAAGACTAGGTGGCATCAGGGGACTATTGTAGGTGGGTCGATAGCTGAAATGAGTCGGAAGATGACATTATCCTTCGCTGCAACCCGACAGTACTGAAGTATCCTTTCCTACGGAACGTCCGCTCTTGTCGAGTATATCATGTTGTTCGGTCCAAAATTCTGAAACTCGGAAGCTCTCATCTGAATTAGTGATCCAAGTGATGCATAGCCACGCAGTCGGGACCGCAGCCCGAAAGCCGTATTCGGATCGCTTATGAGCTCATTCTGCCGTAAGCTTCCGTTGCCTTCCTACTTTCCCACTCGCGGATGGCGCCGGCGCTGACATCCTTGGCGTCGACCTGTATATCCACGTTAGTTACGGTTGACTTAATTCTGCATCATTCGTTAATCCAGGGGAGCTAATTTACCCACGAACAAGGCCACATGATACCCGACTTGGGATCACAGCCTTCCCACTCGATGAGGTAGACCAAGTTACCACGATCGCTCCCCTCGCTGACGATCTCCTTGATTCCATGCCATCCCTTGCGCGGCGTAGATAGGACACCTTGAGACTCGTCGACTACATCACCGTTCACACTGGCTTGCTTCTTTTGGCGATGCGGCGGGGATGCCTTTGGTGTCGCAAGTGGGTTGAGGGGCGAAGCCGTCGCTGTGCTGGAAGGCGACGAAGCCAATGAGGTAGAAGCACCTAAGGCTGACGAGCATGAGATTCCTGTTGTGGCGGCCGAAGTCGAAGTTGAGTGCTGGGAGCTGGGGCTCGGTAGTGACCCGGGTGGAGTGAATGCGAGAGGCGTGTGAGGCGCCACTCTGCCCGGGACAAAAGCTAAGACAGGTGTGGCGGGGGGAGCATCCCGCAGGCTCTCCCGGATAGCCAAACGCAGCGAACTACGACACCCGTAACTGCTCCCTTGGGCCCTCTTACGGTTGCGGCCGGACGGCTTCGTAATTCTCGAGGTCGTGGACCTTGTTCTCGTCATTGTCGAGGTCATGCATGCGTCAAACAAGGTTGCGGTGGGTGAACCTTAACGCTCGACCCAATGGCGAGGCGATATGTTTGGGCTTGATCAATAACTCCGTCAGTACCATAAAAGCAACAAATTTAGAAGTGGGGATGGGAGTTGTATCCCAGAAGAACAAAATGAAATTGCTTTTCAGAGCATATGAACGTGGGTGTTTCTTTATGACCTGAGATGGGATGACGTTGGGGCTGGAAGGAAATAAGGGGCGGGAAGCTCGATTGCAAACCTTATTGTTGTTAGAGAAGGCGCATCCCAAGGTCACCCTTAGACGTTAACGTAGTGGCCTGGGCCATGCGGAAGGTACTGTGAATATCAGAATCGGCAATTAAAGACAAGTACGGGCAACTATGGTCAAACTAAAGTGTAGCACATGGAGAAGAAGGAGGTGGTGAGACAACTTGTAAAGGCTCGCTCCCATGCTGTGCGACGGCTATATGTCAATCATCAACACCAGGCCTCACCGAAGAAGTCCGCGGATCAGGGTACTCTCCTAGCAACTCATGCTCCATGCTTTTCGTCCGTATGCAGCTTTCCAGACATTAACTCGGCACAACTTGCCGAGCGCTCATTACTCCATCCCGTAGTTCCGACGCACCACCTCTTCAGAACGTCTCCTGGTCATCCAAGACTTCGCCCTCCGCCGGGATCTCGAAACCCTCTTCGGTAGAGTACAATATCGTCTGGATCTGCTTGATGAGACCATCCTCCTGCTTCTCGAGCTCAGGATCTTCGTCGACAGCCTGCTGGACCAGAAGCTCTATATCGCGCAGCTTGCTGAAGTAGAAATCTCGTTCGCGTTCGAGGCCAACAACCGTTTCCTTCAAAGTTGCATTCTCCTGCATCAGAGCAGCAGATGCAGCACCGCCGCCGGCAGCAGTTCTGGCGGCGCCGACGCGGGGGGCCGCACGGGCTCCCGCCGCCGCACGAGGTCCCGTCGTCGTAGGCGTCGTGCCACCTCTCCGTCCCGCTGCGCTAGCATTCCTAGGTCTGGAGTCTGCGGCTCCTTTGATCTTCGCTGACACGTCGTATTCGCCGCCGGGGTAGTGTTGATCCCAGAATCGCTTGGCCCATTGAAGGAATTCGAGGTTGTCCTGCATCTTGCACTTGATGAGCGCCTGCACAGGGATGGGCTTGTCGATGCCGTATTTGTTAAAGCAGTCTAGAATCAAAACTCATATTAGCCAAGCTCGGTTTAGGTTTCGAAAGTAGACATAGCTGCGCAGCTCGAGGGGATCGCCGGAGAAGAAGAGCAACTGACTCTGCAGCTCCTTGAAGTTGTTCATGTACTGATACTCGGCATTGGCATTGATCTTGACTCTGTCCAGTCTCAGGTCGCCGAAGATGCTGTCAAAAACAACGCATAGAGGAACACTATGACAAGAACCTTTATTAGCTTCCGTGTTACGGTGAATCGACCGACAGATTAGCTGTCTATGCCAAACCCTCAGGCACACTAGATTATCCGCGTTGGCGGGAAAAGGGGGCCGAGTCGCGACGGATATCCGTACTCACCCTGTACCGCATTGCTCGACCTTCTGGACCGTCAGTGCCGGTTGGGTGAGGCTGTTAAGCCATGCCACCAGCTCTTGTCTATTGAAAGCAAACGCGCGTCAGTCATGGTACTCTACTCAAGGCGGTATCGGGGGCCGCGTGCAAGGTGGTTCGCCGTCGCTTACCGAGATTCGCCCATCTTGGCTAGAGGATTTTAGGCACACGACGGAGAAAAGAGTGGTAAATTCAGGTGCGGGGAGTAGAAGGGATTTGCGCGGGCTGGATGAAGCAATGCTTGTAAAACGCGACAGGACAAGCCGACCAGCTGTAGTTGTTTTATTGTTGACTTGTATATATTTTTCCGTCGTAGGAGGGGAACGAAAACGGGTGTCCTGATTATCGAACTGGCCGCCTTCGCCTCTATGCCTTATCGATTTCCATATGTCGATCCGTCACCCAATCAACCGGATAGTGGAAAGGCAGTTCCTGGTCAGCCACATGGCATGATGCGGGTAATGCTTGTGGCTGTGCCTGCGAAGACCTAGAAGTACCCCTGCTAAATCTAAGCGTTGTCTCTCACTTTTCACTTCACATACGACACTGACAC
Organism: Monosporascus ibericus; assembly: GCA_004154915.1. Taxonomy (NCBI): domain Eukaryota; kingdom Fungi; phylum Ascomycota; class Sordariomycetes; order Xylariales; genus Monosporascus; species Monosporascus ibericus. The sequence goes on from QJNU01000328.1 coordinate 18,272, forward strand.
CAGAAGCACTACGTAGACGATTTCGCGATCCTGTTCTAGTAATTGTCACGAAGTGAACTCAGTTCGTTGTTTCATTTCTGTTTACCTGCATTCGACATCTTCAACCTGATCGTCGAACACGTATGTCCGTGACGTTTTAAGTACATGAGCGAGCATCCATCGCAATTAGTAATCCTAGCAGCCTACCCAGTAGCTCGCTGGCATTTCGCTCATTCATCCCTCATGTGCCGGACCTAGAGTTGTCAATCCTAGCTACCAAACGAGCCATCCAGAATATGGAGCGTATGAATCCATATTTTTAGTGACGGGCGGTGAGCAGGGGAACTCCGTGTGTGCCCCAGCAGCTCAAGATCCCGAAGTCGTTGCCGATGGCAGTGTCTATCAGGAGAGAGCGTCAGAGGCGATGCGGGGATTGATGACTGGAAAGGACCGCTACTGGAGTGGAACAAATAGCTTACTGAGGTTGTGAGTGACCTGTTTGCCCTTGCAGGTGCACTTGAGGATGTGGTCATCATCGGGAACGTCACAGTCATAGCAGCCCGCGGACTGGAAGTTTCCACTACGGATGCTGTCGTGTTAGCATCACATCAAGGAAATCAGACCGCCGTATTAGGGTAGGCATACTCTTTCTTCGAGATGAGCTGGTCCTTAGAGGCGTCGTAGCCGTAGCACTTGTTAAGATCGATCATCGAAGTGACGTACAAGCCATCGCCATCCTTGCAGGCCGAGAAGAAGTTGGGCTTTCCATACTCGACGTAGATGCCGCCGTGAATGCAGGAATCAGAGAAACCCGAACCCGGGACGCCCTCGGTAGAGTTACGAAGGGGAGCACCTTCAACGACGGCGGTAAGCACGCCGATGATGACGGCAAGAGCTTTGATGGGTTTCATCATGGAGGTATGTATGTTTTCTTTTACGTGCGTGGTAGGCAGATACTGTATTTGAATGAGAGCGTTGTTGGAGGGAGGAAATATCGAGAGGTGGTGGAAGTATGTTGGTTCCAGGTGTGGAAAGTAGATTTAGGAAGGCGCCTGCCTGTCGTGGCCTTTGAAATTTGGAGGAAAACGTAACTTTTAGCAAGAATGATGTGCCAGAAGATCAACATTGATGGATCGAATCTTCGCTAGAATCACTGCCGTCCCTATCCCGTATCCTCACCGCCTACGCTACGTGTAATCTTTCCGAGTAATGAAAGCCTCTAGAAAAGCACCACTCGACAAATGCATTGCGCCTGTTTAGTGCAACGCCCGCTTCCCTGGGAATACTGGACTGTTCCACTCAATTAACATTTAAGGTCCATTACAGAATGCTGTGTTTGGTGCCGACTCAAGCCATGGTGAAACGTACGAGTCACTGCCTACGGGAACGCCTAGCTACGTGTAAAGCGGGAATCTAAGCAGGCGCCCGTCTTAGTTATGGGCCCATACGGGATATATTAACAATTTTTCAGTCCCGACTGACTACAGTCTATTATATAACACTTGCTCTGCGAACTTGCTTTTGCCTTTCTCCCTCTCCCACAGTTTTGTTTTACCCCTGAATAAGGACCCCATCAACTCTCTTGTCTCCATGATATCTCCGTAATAATTGCTGGCTTGATCTCCCACCCAAACCCACTAGGTGAGTATAACAGGGATAGTAATGCAATGAAATATACGTATGGGGCTATTACTACTGCATCAGACTCTTTACTTGCGCGGAAGAATTCAAGTATATGCTCTTGTCTCATCAACATGCATGACGGCACGTTGTAATGTTTATGACATCGCAAATACGGAGTTATAGTACCTAGGTAGTTGCCTACCCGATAATCCTCAGTGTACTATGCTGCTAATCATAATCAAGCGCAGAGAACAATCAGTACTATGTTCAGTCTATTCATCGATATTGACGTTTTCAAGATGTGTGGAATCTTCAAATAGGGTTTTCAAGTTTATTTCAGCCTTGTGCTCGTCCATTCTTTCTGCATGCCTTTGGTTCTCATTGATGCTATATCTCTTCTCTCTGTGGAACATCGATTGAGAGGCAACTCCCTACACACAAATGACACCTTGCCTCACGATGCGCCAGGGGCCAGGGCAATTTTGAAGAGTTGTGCTACATGTACCTTACCTTTTTAATGGATTTGTCGGCAAATGTGTTGCAATTCTGCAGACCGGTGAGAGGGGCTGGGGTGTCGTCTGTTGCTCGCTTGCTGTCCTAGAACTGGGGGTGGGGGGCAGCCACATATAGGCTTCAGCTCCTTTGTCTTTGCAATCCTAGGGCCACAAATCAAAGTCCTTTATATCGCTTCAAAGCCCTTTCAACAAATAACCTCAACTGCCGACGGGGTTTGTACACTCTTTTTCTAACGGCTGGCAACGGGCCGGGGTAGATCTGGCGATCCGCCTATGGGCTGGAGGGGATATTGGACTCGGCACGGAGGTGTCTGCTGACTATCGCGGGGCGAAAACTAAGGATATGAGGCCATTACCAAGGAGTTCGAAAGGATCAAATTTATAATGGGGAGCTAAACGAGACGTCTCTAGGTCCCTTGCTTCTAGGGTCGTTGGCTTCAGTGTCCTGCTCCTGCTCTTGGGTTTGTGCAGCTGGGCGCTGCCGTGCCGAAAGTTTGCAGCTGGCAAGCTATCTTGGAAAATTAAAATATACTCACCCAATAGCGCGCCTCCAGAACAACCTTGATTCTATTTCATTTGTTCCCTCATTCCATTCAGACGACGGCGAAACGAGGGCAAGATCAACAATGCGGAGTCTGCTCCAAACTATTCGAAGGGAGTGAGAACCTGTCCTCCCACTCCTTTTCGATAGGACATAGAAGTGACCGATATCTTAGTCCATGTCGCCGCAGTTTCAATAATGCAGGTCTTTTGACACTGCATATTAGGAGCATCCGCAATAAGACCTCAGCCGCCAAGTTGCGTCGGTGTCAGCAAGTCACCGCGCGCCGCTTCATTCAATGCAGAGGCAATAATTACTCACGAATTCGGCCCGATGAACAGCCGGCAATATACGAGCTGCTCCTCTCAAGGTGCCATCATGTAAACTTACTCGAAAAAGAAGGATACATACTCAGAGCGGACCCTCAGGTTGCAGCAACCAGCCTAACTAGTGGATCTGCAGATGAGAACGCCCTCGAGTCGGTAATTCTCGCTGCCCCCGAGCGGGACGAGTCGCTGCTGAAGAGGCAGGCAGTGGTGCTAGACTGCGAAATGGTAGGCCTTGGAAGGAAGCAGACCGCGGTCGCCAAGATCTGCGCTATCGACTTCCTCACGGGCGAAGAGCTTGTGAAGTCGCTGGTCAAGCCGCGACAGCCGGTCAAGGACTGGAGAGTGCAGATCACCGGGCTGTCCCCGTCGCACATGCTCAAGGCCGCGGCGAAGGGACGGCTGCTCGCGGGGACGTCGGCGGCCCGCGCCGAACTTCTGAGGCACATCGACAAGGGCACGGTTTTGGTCGGCCACTCGCTGAAGCACGACCTGGCGGCGCTCCAGATCGCGCATGCCAAGATCGTCGACACGGCCATCGTAACCTCCGAGGCCGTCTTCGGCGAGCCGGCCAAGAAATTCCCCCGCTTGTGGGGGCTGCAGGCCCTCTGCAAGGAGCTGCTCCGCTTGAAGATTCGCCGTGGCTCCGAGGCGAAGCAAGGCGCCCGCGCCCACGCCCACGATACCCTCGAGGATGTGCTAGCCGCCCGCGAGATGGTCCTACAGTGTCTACGACATCCTTCGGAGCTAGACGCTTGGGCCTTGAAGGCGCGGGAGGTATTTGAAAATAGTCAGAAAGGGGGCCGTAGGCGCCGTAAATCCCGGCGAGCCGCTCGTCAGAAGGCTAAGAAAAAAGGCAAAGGCTTGAGATGCGAGCCAAATTCTCACACTGAGAAGATGTTATAGGATATGAGGTGTGGCCCCAATCGCTCCTCTGGCTTCTAATTAAGTCGTGTTACATTCTTGATTATAGAGACTATCGATATAGGTCACCGAGACTTAATAAGGCAATAAACACGCAATATATTCGTGTTTGAGTTGCTGGTTTGCCGTAACTGCTGCCATTTCCGGATCCAAAAATATCCTGTTTGGACGCTCTTATGCTACGTGGGCATTATATCTATGCAAACGAAATCTGCATGTTGTTCGACGCAATGGGCCCTGTCGTTTCCACCGGTACAAGAAAGTGATTTGTGCCCTTTACTCTGGCTCGTAGCCTTAAGAAATTGGAATGCTTCCAACTTTCGGACCTGACTATTTCCAAACAGTACCATCCTCACTTCTCCACTTCTATTGTTAACATCCAAACCCTCCATAACGAGGTAGTGAGGAGAAAGAGTTCACTCATTTGTGCTATCATTACGCGAGTTATCATATTAGCGCACACTCCTTTTATCCTTATACAAATACAGGGCACGAAGAAACCTGACGCCCCAGCATTCCATCACCAACTGTCATCGTCTCCCGTCAGAACCTCAGCACCGACCGCGCACACTCTCTGTCTTCGCATAGCAGGTGCCCTGGCCATCAACACATCCAAATCCGGACTGAGCGATAGCCCTACAAGCTGCCTCCCACTCCTTACCCATCAGATAGTCGCCAGAGGTAGCTTGAACACACTGCGGCAGAGCGTTAGCAAGGTGCACCCGAACATGGTGTCGAGGGGCGAAAACAGCTTGAGAGCATAGAACGTCTTACCCGTCCTGAGGGAGCATCATAGAACACGTTTGAGTTCTGTTTGATATTAAGTTAGCGACCGCCATGTTAGAGGAGTCCAAACAGAGCACCAACATGATATCCCAATCTGGCATATTCATCACATGCAGGGGCTGTAATTCGCCAATTGTAGCTATCGCCGTTGTGGCAGGCGCAGTTTGGATGGTCGTTTGCCAACCTGTTTACCAACCGCCCCCGTAGATCAGTAACGGCCACCTCAAGTATGAGTTTCGGAAGGTGGACTTACACGGAGGGGGCGAAAACCAGAGACGTGGAAAGAGCCAGGGCCAGAGACAGACGCATTGTGAATGTGTATTTCGGCGATAAAGTCTTGGAAAGACAGAGCAACAGGGAGAGACAAGATGGCGAGAAAGGAGGTGTAGAAAGGCAGGATTAAAGCTGGTGCAGAACTCCACAGGAATGAGCGTACGTAGGTGGGGACTTGGAAAGAACGATTGTCGATATTGCTTAACAGAAACGAGTGACTCGACTTTTAACAGACGCAGACTTAAAGAGGCTAAGGAGTGACCTGGGAGAGAGCTGCTGAAGTTGGAATCTGGTGTTCATATATACAGAGACCTTTGCCCCAAGAGACGGTAGGTAACACGAGGTATGCACCCAATAACTCTAGGAATGGTTTGTGGAGTCATCTGAAGTGTACTAAACTATATGTAAGGGGTAAGTTTTATAGCGCGTATCAACTAAGGTGTACGACCATTCCGCTATCAGTAATTCATCCAAACGCACTCCCTGACTATCTAGCAACAGCGAACGGTTAACCACGGTATGCCCCAAAAGGTACCTGGTAAGTACTCCAGTGCTTATGAAGCACTCATTTTCTATTAACAAGCACTTCGGATCTCTCACGGAGTACTTACTCGACATAAGCCATTAAAGCCGGTGGCGCAAAATACGTAGCAAGAGCGTACGTAGAATCGTACTTTGTAACAGCAATCCCTCAGATGATGGTTAAGCACGGATGAATTGCCTATACGATATTTCGGTACGCTGTTGGGAGGAAGTGGACCTGTTATGGGTATAATTAGATCTAGGTCTCGACTGGTCTATAGTCTCTTGGTTTAGGTGGGCTAGGAAGCAATAACTATAATTCAGAGATGGGCACATCCTGGACCCGGCCAAGGCGGAATACGAGCGGGCATGGCGGCTGAATTCTGGCCCAGTTAGGCTGACTTGACCCGAGTTAAACGCTCTCTGGCAACCCCACCGCTTATCACCCTTAACCCCATACAAACTAAGTGGGCAAACTGGATAGGGCTGGTACTTCTGCCATGACAATACCAACATCACTATTCCACATTACCCCCACGTATTATTATTATATCATCGTAAACCAAAAAAAAGACATACACAAATAAGGAGATGGCAGGTACTTCAGAAGGAAGATGCCACACAGTACAAGAGGGGTATTTTAAATTGCAGTCCACGGCTTGGCCTTTACCTAGTATCTTCATGACATTAGACCACCCAAAAGACTCTTACAAGTCTTTAGGGGTCTGCCCGCCGGTCTCCTAAACCCCCAAGGCTTAACCTAAACCTTAACTACCTAGCCCCGACCCTAACCGTTAACCCCTTGACAGGCGGTAACGGGCTATACTAGGTATGGTAGTAGGCAAAAGCTTTAAAACACTGTCACGTTCCAGGGGTTCGCGCTACTAGCCACGCTACCCATATTAGGTGTAGCATTTACATACGTCAACCACAGGTACATGCGAAAAATTACAGCCCTTTTGCAATCCAATCCAAGCTAGGTTATTGCTAAGTGGGTCTCCTAGATCGAATACCTAACAGTGTTTTTAAGACTTACCCCCAATATGTTAAAAAGTGGGAGTACTACGTTTTAGCGGCTTGCCGCTGTTGGTTTTCCCGGGTGGTCTTGATGATCCATGGCCGGATGCGGTTACTGAAGAGGTTTTAGTTCTAACAGTTGGGCGATGTCAGTCTCACTGAGCCGCTGAGTTCGGCCTGCCCGAAAGCTTCCACGTGCCATGGCTTGCGGAACCTCCTAATCTGGACGGCTGAAGATTCCAAATTCATGCGGGTCGCCGCCATCAGAACTCTGAAACCTTTACCCGCACGGGCGCGCACGGATCAAAAGAATACAGTAACAAGATCCACACTGATCCACATGCCGATGTGGGCGCTCAAGCGATCGGGACAGCTACCCCCTAGCGCAGCCTAACCCGCAGTCAGCTGAATAGTCCGCCCCACGGGTTTGACGTTCGTCCGAATAGGTCTGACGAGTACGATCGACAGGGCTTACCAACTAGCGCTGTTAGGAATCACATTAACGTAACATGCAGCTCACACCCCACGCTGCTTCAAAGCAACTTGTTCGCGCTGCAATTTTTGCAAAGGGTTAAAAAAATAGTAAAGAAACGCTTAAAAAAATTTTAATGTTGCCGATTTGCTTATTTGATAACCTTTTAAGTAATGTATATTCTGAAGTCAGCAGATACAAAATGCCTTATCCCTTGATATCATTTTTGTGAGATTTAAGACCTGACAGTGTCCCGCCGTAGTGTGGGGCCTCACATTTTTCGGCATTCAGGATCTGACAATTTTGCTGGTGTTTAAGGGGGTAAAGAGCAAGGTGTGACGATCATTTCGTCCACGACTTGACATGCGGTATAACCCACCTGAACTAAAAGCCGGCCCCAGCGTCTCTTACCTACCGCCATGGACTTATAGCTTGTTCACATCCTGGGGATACGAGTTATTACTAGCCTTTGTTGGAATTTGAAACCGAATACTTTAAGGATAGAACCAGTAATTACCCAATACCGCTACTAGATGGTTGCGACCAATATGGAGTATGAACTAGCGCTGTTCGGAATCGAACCTAATGTAACATGTAACTCCTGCCTAGGCCCAGTCTAGCGGGGTAATATACGCATCGCTCTAGTTTACCCAAGGACTCGTGAGGTGTCGTGACCGGTGATACATACTAGAAGGTCGTGGGTCGTGGAAAATGATAAATGCCCACCTCCCTCGGGCTGACGAGGAAGAAAAGCCAGCCTCATCTCTAGGGCTAACAACACACTCACTCTTTTAAGTCTCTCGTTTTTAACACGGCACTACGCCAGCCCAAGCCCGTCACTCGTTCACCACACTCTCTATCTTTCTGTCCCCTCGGCTAGAACTTGTGCATTATCCATAATGTTTATCCGCCAGCTCTCAGTAGGACTCGCCGTCCTCGCCGCGTCGTCGCATGCCACTCCGATGCCACAGTCATCGGGCTCGTCGCTGCCGGCCGGTACAATCCTGAAGCCTGACGACGTCATTATCGTCGGCGCCGACAATTCGGTACACGTCATGAAGGACTACGAATACGATCAGCTTGACAGCGATACGAAGTCTGCCCAGTCCCATGCCACAATGCCAGAATCAGATGTGGTGGCCGCCCGCGACGTACAGCGCCAGAGTCGTCGTGGCTGCCAGGAAAGCACCGAAATCCAAGTACTCACGGACGAAACGTTTCTCAACTGGGATACGCCCGTGTCACCTGTGGTCAGCGCCGCAGGTGGCAAAAGCTCCGTGTCGCTCTCGAAGGGTTACTCCATCACTAATAGCCTTTCCGTCGGGGTTGGGGCCAGCGTGTCAGCCATCACGGATATCCTGTCCCTCTCCTTCTCGGTTGATTACTCGCAGTCTTGGACTACCCAAACCTCACAGTCCTTCACATTCGAGGTGCCCGAGGGCCAATTTGGTCTAATAGTCACTCAGGCGAAAACTCGCCGCCTTACGGGCAACTACTTCAGTGGCTGTACCGATAACTGGGACAAGACGAGCTTCATGTCTGACACTTACACCAGCCAGTCATACGGGAACATGGAGTGGGTACAGGGCGTTATCAGACTGTGCAACAGCACGTCTTACCCTGTCCCGTATTGTATCGGAAGTGGAAGCCATTACTGATGTCTCTCGATCATGAGGCGTGGACGGATTTTGTGAACGACCTTAAGTCGTGATGGATGTGTAATCTTAAGTGTCGAAAGAGCTCTCTGGGCATCTTGTGGAACGGTGTCGGAGTTGAGTAATAGACACAAATTTTGTGTAGGTTGAAACTGGGGGCTAACTCCGGGGTTGGATATAGAGAATATACGTTTTAAAACAGTTTGAAGAAATTCTAAAGTGGCCAGTTAAGAGCAAAGACATTCAAAGATTATCAGGAGTCTCGAGCGATACCATAAAGGAACAGATGGTGATTAAGACTAAAATAGAGTGTAGTTATTCACTCGAATCATCATGACTTTGACGCAGAGGTTACGAATAAGTCGGCGAATCTATAGATTGTTGAAGAAGAGACTTGGTGGAAGGAATAGTCCACCTAATCTAGGCTGCACCTCGTTGCAAGGCCGGGCTTTAACGGAATCTTCCCAGACAGTTGTGTACTTGTAGAGGCTAAGATTAGGAAATTTTGATGTTAGGACGAAGGGCAAAGGACGGCACAGAAAGCGAATCCCGCAATCGTATATCCGCCTTGACACGTACTAAGGTTCTGGAAGATAAATGCTTTGTGCTTATCCCATTGAATGAGCAAGGGATGGGTCATTGAGACCAACTTAAATTCATTGGGCTTGGGTTTAAGTTCAATCATCGTTCTACTACCTATTCATTGCCTACAATCAATACCATCCATCACTCCTCTCAAATAGCCGAACCGGCCTTTAGAGCTAATGTCCGCGCTTTTGCCGTTTGACAACTCCTTTGTAGTATAATCTAGCGGGCCTCGCTAGGTTGATTTTTGCGAGTCCGCAACTACATCTCAATTCCCTTCCCAATCATATGCGACATTTGACAAACTGATAATTCGGAATAACGGAACTCCAAGGAGGCGCGCAAGAAGGCGCTGCGACGAGATCAGCACTCACTACTCCGTTCTTGGCACCCTTACTGCAGCTAAATTAAATGTGACCAGGGGTGGAAGCAACTCAGCCGAAGTCCACCAGTGACGAAATCTGTTACGCAACCGCCAAGCCCAACTTACCTATCTAACGTGTCCCGAAATAAGCATCCATCCATTTAAATATAATATCCATATTTAGTGGATTATGTCGTTAGACATGAACATATATGGCTAGTAACATATACCACACTTCGCAGGGCTGGAAACGTTACTGGGGTTAGCCAAGGCACCGGCTAGGGTATGGACCAGTACTAAGGTATATATAATTTTGCGTACAAAAATACTAACAAAGTGGCATGCCTTTGGGCATCCACAGGTGTCCACCGGTAGCCATCCGTATGAAGATTTCGCCCGTTCCCTCCATGTGTTTTGGCATGGTAGTGGATGGATGGATGTCCATCTACTCCACAAGTCGGGTGGTGGCGCGGGTTGCGTTGCTTCGACCTCTGTGTGACGGTGTGTACATTGCAGGACCCCTAAATTTCAACTATCTGGGATGCCGAACTCCGAACAATAGGGTCAATCCTCATAGAACGTTCGGTGTCGATCGGAGTGAGGCTGTCATCATTCCGGATTGGTGGGATTTCAGGGGTAGTTCCCCAGTTGTTCGGAGCGAGCCAATCGAATAGGGTGGCCCTTATGGCCTGCTATCTGCCAATTATATCAGACATATGCCCGCTTCAGGGGTCGCTTTGGCCATCCACCGTGCCCGATTCGAATCAGAAGGAGCAATTCGCAGCTGTAAAACAGAGACTCTCGATAGTACATTGATGTTGCGGTGATTTAGCAAACCAGCAGATTGCAGTGACGAAGATTATCATATGAAACCACGTACGTACCTGGCCGACCGCCTGTTCCTCCAATTCCCTCTTCCATAGGCAAAATGGCTGCTACACCGTCTCGCACTGATTCGTTATGAATCCTAATGCCCAACGAGGCCATGGGCTGACCTGATTATTCTCTTTGGAATTCTAACGCATTTAAATACTGGCCAGGCTTTAGGGTCGGCCATCAGGTATCGAAAAAGCATAAATGGTGATGGTAGCACAGTTTCCACGTGATTGAGAGTCGAAAGCACAGCCACAATAACTGGCAAAGAAGGTGAGGGATGGCCAACCAAAAAGCAACAGCAGCAGCAATCACAACCATGGCAAAACGAGCTGGAAGTGTATTTAGGAGAGCCGGCAGTGGATATAGAGCTCTATCTGAAGGACCCTCTACTTTAGTGGTGTGAATAGTGGCTTGCAACGTTTCCCAAAGCTCTCATACATGGAAGTGGACTTCCCCACGATACCCTCATTGACGGCTGAAACAGCGACAATTTAACAGCCTTAGGACTGCGACTTGGCAAAAAATATCGCGTTTAAATCGCCACGCTATTGGAGCAGCGCATTATACCCGATCTTGGAGTAAATCAGGTGTATTCCATACAACTTTGCCGTTAGAATGACTGGATAGGGATAATTTTGGGGACAGAACAGCGGACGAGTTTGAAGGAGGCTAGAGTTTCAGAATTCGTGGATTCCTGAGCACTTGTACAGTTTCCTTAATCGGGTAAAAATCGGCGTTCGGACCGAGCTGCCGAACGATCGCTCCGATAAGTATGTTGTTCAATATCGGCCGGTGAGGTTTACGAATGGCTTTGGTCGGGATCAATCGTTTGGTGGTCTTGTGGGAGCGTTCCGGGTCGATATCGGCGACCTGACCAAAATGGATGTTCGGCCGATCGATGGCCATCACTGTAACAATGCCGATTCACATTCAGCAACTGCCACCACTTAATTCTGACAGCGCATTTACGTGGCCGGTTGCTACATTGTGATACTAGACTGAGGTTACTATATGCAGGCTGCACTGCGGCTATTCGGTCGCTACTTTGTCGCGTATACCGCTCCGAAGAGAGGCCGAGGCCCTCGAATAGTGGCCTCATGTCATATTAAACAAGACTATATCAAGACCTCACCACGACTTGACCCCCTAATTGACAGCGTCGCGCGGAGCCATATCAACCTATCGCAGAATAGGGGTAGCTTGCTTAGTCATCAGGTCCCATTATCCTTATAGACACCCGCAATAACGTTGTTCCGGGGCTCCCATACTATATATATAGCTTTCTAACCACTGTTCCCTAGAGCCATGAATCAAGCATGACCCTTTACATTTCCCACACCTTATGTAACCTTTCTCGGGGAACATCCTAACTGTAACACAACTGATATCCCCAAGATTGTGTTGGTGTGGACGCCTCTTCCACCGGTTTGCCAAACACGGCCTCCGCGGCAATTTTAAGTCACTACCCTCGCGGATCCACGAGTCAACGGTCGCCACACACTCTTGATATAATATATTTGTCAGTCATCCCAGTAGAGTCGGCCGGGCGGGCTGCTAGACATGCGGGCACATTTTGTGAAATACGTCCTTCGGAATGGTGTTGGCGGTAGAGGACCCTGTACAAGCCTCGCCCGCTGGGCGATTTCATGGTCATAGCGCGGCTGCACATGGTCGGCAATGGGAGAGAACTCTTTAGGTAGAAGCGACCTTGCAATTGCAGTGACGGAGATAACAGGTGACGGTTCAGTAAACAAGACTCCGTCGGACTTGGGGTAGTGTCAACCTTCACATAGCCGCCTGCTATTCTAGGGTCGAGACGATTCGGTATTGCCGCGATTGGGACTCAGCTCCTCCAATTTCTTAAAACGTCTCGCCGCCATTCTTGTATGGGGAGTCTGTAATGCGAACTGGAAGTTGGACCTCTCTGACGGACAATTAAATATTATCTGTTCGCCCATACGGAGGCAACCTCCATATATGGTGAGGGATTAGTTACCCTAAGGGACTGATGGATCATTCGTAGGAAAGCAGGTATGCCTATTCCCAAGTGCTCTTGCCTTGGGTGCTTTCTATATGATTATGCAATAGTAGCACATTAGGTGGTCTATCAAGCGTTAGACACCGATGGTTGTATGCATATAATCAACTCACGACACTCTAGATTTACTATTAGCAGTTATTGAGAGAAACAGCGGGGGGATTCGAGGTCGTAAGTGCCGTGAGGCATATCGAGAGACACAATGCTACCGCGATACTATCCGCAAATGCCATTCAGGCACTGATGTAATACATCTTCTAGGGCTTAACCATGGCAAGAGGTGGAGAGGTAGGAGTGCCTACTCTGCAGATCCGTCATGGGTAATCTTGGAAATGGCAGGCTCGCGGGCCGCTGTTATCGCGCGTTAGGTGGTCTTATTCGAAATGTTTAGAGCTTCCATCTCTGAGATGGATTAACAAATATTAATCTATCATGCTGTTGATCTGGGGTAAAGCTAATGATACATTAGATTATTTTGTCTGTGATCGTCGATATCTCCCCTAGTTCATCAAGGCGCAGAACGCTGAGAGCAGTATCGACTACTCAGCAAGACTTCTCTGGGGCCAAGGCTACTATAAGTACTAAAAATTTCCTTTGGGCATAGTAACCACAGAGGATCTTGAGTCTCCCAGAAACGCCTTCTGAAACTAAGGAGTATGTTAGTCCAGAAGTTCCAACAGAGCCCGCCATACATCTGCAGTATATGCGCCGGTCATTGGCCGGGGTTAAACGTAGCGGTTATACAGGGCAAGGATGGGACGGTTTACGGCCTAGGAAGTTGCTAGGGGCTTAGCAATCCTTCAGGGGCAATCGTTGAGTGGCCGTGTTGTTTATCATACAATCAAGGAATCAAAAGTAGTCTGAGGAGGACTCGGAGAATAGATGACCTTCTTGCGGTGAGGCTGTTCCAGATCACGGCGGTGAAATGGTTGTACTCGCATTTTCTTGTTGGTCATTGAAGGGGAGTTCAAGCCGTACCACCAGAGCTGGCCCAAGGAGTAAAAGTCCCCCCCCCCAAACCAACACACACACACACGTAAAAGTGATATAAGGGGAGAACAGACGGGTTGTTTGAGGAACGCTGAAAGATCTGATTTTAACGAACTGTCAAAGTGGCAGCCAGTGTTGGTCCCTGATCCCGTGGCCATCCCCCCACCCAAGCCACTCAATAATTGACGACAGAGGCAATAGCGACATACCGGGTAGTACTGTCGTGGCATCGCTAAGGCACTCCGTAGATGCATTCAAGCCTGACCGTAGCCATTCGACAAGGGATCTAAGGATGCGAGCAACCCATGCCATCCCTGTGCCGGCTCCTCAAACCCCATAAGAGCTGGCTTGCAAGTACAGCAAGTGGGATGCCCAAAAGTAAGAGCGAGGTCAAAGCTAACAGCAGAAGGATGCAGACAGCGAATACCCAGAATACCCATCCGGCACGCCGCAGCAGCTCCTGTCCCATGGATGGTACCGATAATGCGACTTGCATTGACGAGAGAGCAACCGAGACAGTGGCAAATAGAAACAAGAGAGGCACGCTTGTCTGTGCCACAAACTCCGTCGTAGTGCGAAATACTCACACCTAGCTACTTCTAAGACGGACACCGATACCTACTTGATCAAAACATGAGCCGTAACTCCCGAAGTGTGTTATTAACCGCAAGCTTCCTCAGCTCATCAAAGTCATTCTCTATGCTATTGGCGAGGAGATCAATAGTCTCGTGGTTCAAGACCTGGCGTGTTTTGTGGTAAACTGCAGTTTTAGAATCCTCTGGTTCCGACCTTGTCGACTAATAAGCTTTTCTGACTACATCTGCGGAGTCCGCATTGGCACTCGAACATTGGGTTAATCGCCTCGGAAAGCTCGGCGCTGCTTTTCTTATCTATGCAACATATATCGATCCAAATCCAGTCATAGTTACCTGCCAGTGCCTTCTTGCAGCTGGCTCTGACCTTTGCAAAGCCTTTCTTTCTCGAACAGCGCAGGCATGCCGCCTTTGATGCCGTCGAATAGCACCTCTTCTACCGGCCATGGTGTATGACAGTATTGCATGCTTTGGAGGATCACGACCGGTAGAGTCATGAAGGCGCAGATCTCTAGTTGACAGAAGACACATAGTGCGGACAAAATGGGCGCAGAAAAGTTAGTTGGAAAAGGTAAGGGGAAGTTTCTGCCAAAGACGTGAAGTAAACTGAAGGGAAAGACTATCAGCTGAAACGGACAGTAGTTACAGTAAGTCTCCCCTTAGCCAGCCCGCTGTTGTTGCTCCCTCGCTTTGCTTACCTAAGTGACCAATCTCCATATCTATGTGCCTAAGCTGTATATCTTGTGAATCAATAAAGTAAAGAGCTGTAGTAATACAACTGCATATTCGTCGAATACCACGCTTTCAAGTTCAGCGTGGCAATTATAGCGTGCGCACTTATTATCGGTTGCTTCCTACCTTAGTTGGATTCAGGGGTCGAAGCAACTCAACCGAAATCCACCGGTTGCCCAAAGCCTTTGCGTTGCCCGCCAAGCCCAAGCCACCCATTTAACCTTCTTTTTGATATCTGTGGGGGTTACTCTTCGTAAGTAGAATTTCTCTAGCTGCCCTTGCTAGAGAACCATTTCCAATACAACATCCCTAATACTCAAGATCCCTACACATACATCCATTTAGATTTATTATGGATGGAGATAATGTCCATATTAAGTGGAATATGGCCTTACATACAAAAATATGTTGCTGGTAATACGCTCCAGCCATTTCGCCGGCTGGGGCGCCACCGGGGTAGGGGTCGGGTCAGGGCACGGACCGGTACACGGACCGGTACACGGACCGGAATGGGGGTATACTTTTACATACAAAATTAGCAAAAAGATGTGCCTTTGGACTGGCTGGATTCGCTGGACTGGCTGCCTTACCATTTGGTACTAGTCACCGAACCCAGATGATATCGTGAACTCCCCTCCTGGGAATTGGAAAGGCTATTGAGGCGATGGGGTTCATGTCCCAATAGGTTTAAGGGCCGCCGCTTGGTTCGACCGAACTCGCATATGACTCATGCGGCACAGTCAGACCCATGAGACGTTTCTCAATACTAATGAATGGGAGGTTACTATGGGAGTTAGCAGCATATCTAACCGGTATGAATCTAAAGCTGGCTGACCCGCGATCTATTCTCTTCAGGCCTAATCTAGTCCTTCTACTGCCGCGATGTCTGAAGGGGTACCATTAGGTATTCCGGTCGCCTCTTACCCGGCACGGAGGCCCCAGAGGAGGGCGATCGAAGGCCGGTGCGCAAAGCTCGTCGCTCTCGACGAATCTCATATCCCCGCCTTATACCAGCAATTGGGCAATGCCGCTGCTGCCGCATCGGTCTGGGCTTACATGTGGGTCGGTCCCTTCGAGTCGGAGGACGAGTTCGGGAAGTACGTCAGAGAGATAATCCCCTCGGAGAACCCCATCTACTACACGGTGATCACGAACGAAAACCTGCCCAACGGCACGCGAGCCGGCACCCCTGTCGGATACCTGTCGCTTGGAAGGATCGACCTGGCGAACCGCAGCATCGAGCTCGGCGACGTCACGTTCTCCGGGACCCTGCAGCGGACGACGGCCGCCACGGAGGCGCTGTACCTCGCCATGCGGTACTGCGTGGAGGACCTCGGGAACCGCCGGCTCGAGTGGAGGTGCGACTCCCTGCACGCGAAGAGCAAGCGCGCGGCCGAGCGCCTCGGGTTCACTTACGAAGGCCTGTTTCGGCAGTTCAAGATCTTCCGGGGAAGAAATAGAGATACCACTTGGTATTCGGTAACGGATGGTGAGTGGACTGGACAATCAGTCGATGGGTCGGGAATTCGGGCGGTTGGCTTACGCCGCATGTTTGACATATGGCTCGACCCCGGCAACTTTGTCGAGGGCAGACAGGTCAGATCCCTGGAGAAGGTTCGGGAAGACCTCGAATTTGGAAGGGAATAGAAATGCTTTCATTCTCCTATCCCTTGAGCACCAGGGGGGATAAGCAGGGAAATCTACCCGGAAAGCAGATTTAGTGTGTTCCGCAGCGATTTCCTGTCTTCGTACACATTTGCTAGGTGTTGGGCATCTATCATGAAGCTTCAAAGAGGCACCTATATTGCAATAATCTACCAAGCACGAAGCAGGTATAGGGTGCGACATCTTGATGATAATAGCATCTTAGCACGGCCAAGTATTGTATAGATGGTCTACCGCGCTGATATTGACAATTGTGTTATCGCTTCATAGAAATAATAGGGTCGTTCTCGATTACGTCGTAGTCTCAATTACCTGCGCTCCCAAAAAATCAAATCTTCCACCCGTGAACAGAATTGCCCTAATGCTCTTTGGGACAATCCTCTCGTGCCTGTAAAACTGAGGAGCCTGTGACGGTCGGCATTGCCGGTAGGCAAAGCCCTATCTTATCTGTTGCCTTTCACAAGTCTGATCCCCTTAAATAAAGAGTCGACGATACGTCTTTGTATTTACTGATCATAGATAATCCACAGGTGAACGGTCAAACACGCGACATTCTTGAGAGCGCCTAGAGGATCAAAGGAGGGGCCTGTATGGCGGAAGCTCGAAACTTGGGGATTATCACGTGGGATTAGTCATACCGGCCGTACTAAACCGACACAATTTTTTTGGATGCATGCTAGCTTGTGTTGTTCGCCATTGAGAATAGGGGAATAAAGGATGGCAGGCCATGATTCACCAGCAAAAAGGGATTTGAGGCTTATGTGCCCTACTGCAGTTCCTACCTACCCGCAAGCCCAGGTAACCTATGAAGTTCCATCATGTACCAAGGTAGGCTAAAAGCGGGGCTATAGACCCTGGACGAGTACCTAGTAGGTTAGTGCTAAACCCAGGCGGTGCTAGCGCATAACATTTACCGTCTGTACGGATGTCGGGAAGGTGCCTTGTGACGTTGAGTTGAGGTTCTAACAAGAGCAGCTGGTGCACGCACCTGACTCTGACTTTGTAACGCCTGTTCCGCCCCTTTCTTTCTCTTACTATTACAAACGTATGTCACGATTCTTCTGCCTGACTTCCTTCCTGATTGTTAATTGTCGTTCTTCTACGTTGTATGCCCACTAGCCCCATTATCTGCACTTGTCTGACCCAATACCTAGTACTAGATCTGCTAATTAAGCCCCTGTCTCTCAATTGCCAGCAGAAGCGACAGCCATGGCGCCCCCGGCCGAAATAACCATTCCGACGACTTCTCAACATGCGCCCACCGACAATTCCAAGCCGTACACCCTCTATAACATCACATTGCGTCTACCGCTGCGAACATTCGTTGTCCAGAAGCGTTACTCCGATTTCGCGAAATTACATCAGACCCTCACCGCCGCCGTCGGCGCTGTGCCACCAGCTCCCTTACCGGGCAAGACCTGGTTCAAGTCCACCGTCACGTCGCCCGAGCTCACCGAGGACCGTCGGCGAGGGCTCGAGTCCTATCTCCGTGCAATTGCAGAGTCACCCGACAGACGGTGGCGCGAAACGTCGGCATGGCGGACATTTCTGAACCTTCCGAACATGGGGAGCGCCGGCAACAGCTCGGCGAGTGTGCGAGGCGGGTACGGAATCCCCAACAAGGATGCTGCGAACAGGGCTGCGGCGCAAGATCCAGGGACGTGGCTTGATCTGCACGGCGAGATGAAGAGGGGCTTACAGGAGGCTAGGCAGTGTCTCTCGAGGAGAGATAATGCGACCGACAACTCGACGATGCTAGAAGCCGGATCAGCGGCGAAGAAGGCAATCATCAAGGCGGGGAGCCTATTAACATTCCTCGGAGACGGCCTGAGAGCGATGCAAGACAACAAGAGGCTCGGCGAGGGTGAACTGAGGCGGCGTAAGGATCTGCTCGCGGCCGCGCGGGTGGAGAGGGACGACCTGGAGAAGCTAAGCAACACCATATCGACTAACTCAAGGACGTCGTCCCAAAAAGCTATGCCGTCAGCCACCGACAAATCCGCTCTTATAGGCAACGGACCCCAGGCCGGCAGGAGAGTACTCGGCGCGCCTCTACCGGAGACAGAACGGACGCGGGACAAGAATAACGAGGGCGTGCTTCAGCTACAGAAGCAGATGATGCAGGAGCAGGATGAAGACGTGAGCGAGATAGCGAAGATCGTGAGGAGGCAGCGCGAGATGGCCGAGGCGATACACGAAGAAGTCAACCAGCAACTCCTGATGCTGGACGATGTCAACAACCAGGCCGACGTCTTGGGTGCCAAAGTGGGAGTCGCGAAGAGGAGGGTTAAGAAGATATCATGATCCGGCAACAGATTCGGAGCGATCATAAAGGGAGATCGGCTGTTAAGTTAGCTCGACCAAGAGAAGACGGGAATAGATAACCTGGTGCATGAATGGCGACAAAGTTCTAGCCAGCTTAGGGTTGTATGGTATATCACGCAAGATCAGAGTCACGGCAGTGATGATACGTCCCCTGATTTAGCATAATAACAAGCACATAGTTTAACATGGTGCCTCTAAGCTACGCCTCCTTCTCAGTCTAATCTCAAGGTAGATGCCACTTCCATTGTGATGCATCGATTCTGTCCATCCCCACTGATATACATCCTGCGTTCAGGGGCAATTCGATCACTGACGCTTTCAACAGCCTACCGTCTTTGCTTATATAGGCATTCCAGCCATCTCCTTTCCATCCTGCAGAGCCGCCGGCACACTATGCCGTCCGAACCGACCCCAGGCATATCAGACACATCCCAATTCACAGCCATGTAAGGCCGCCACCACCGGGAGCAGCCCTTACAGTCCTCAAGCTTCTCTTCCAGGTATTCGGCGTTGTAGCCGCCAGTCATAATACGTGCATGTAGGCATGCCCCTATAGCACAAGCCCCGCACAACGGTTGCGCACTCCGAGCGGCGAAGGATGATAAGGTTTAGTCCTGGCGACCCAACACATGTAGGCGAGGACGGACAGCGTTCGGCTAGGGGCGACGACAGGCTTTTCCAGGAAGAGCCCGGGACGCCGCCGCTCCGCCTCTAGTCGGGTTTCGCATCAGGTCAAGGGGGTCGACGGACATGCCTTTCCGCTTTTACCGGGTCCGGATCTCAGGTCGACGATGTGACTTCCCATCCCAGGGTCGACGGCCTCCCTCTCCATGTCATGTCAGCACCTGTGACTCGTTATCTCAGGTCGGCGACCGCGACTTCCAATATCAGGTCGGCGATCGTGACTTCCCATTTCACGGGGTTGGCGACCTCCACTACCCATATTGCGATAGCCCCTATTCTCGTCGTAAAATCTCGAGTCGCTTCATATAATTGTCCGCTTATTCATACCCATTGGAGTCCGTGCCGTCGCCTGCGAAGTCGAACAGCTGAGGCCCCCTGATTCCCCCCACACGGGATCAACCCATCCCTCCGCGGCTCGGTAACCCCTCTAATATCGTGTTCGAATATGAGGCTGCTGACTTAGCCCTACGACGTGCCCGTAAATGTGTCGGGCGACCAGCTGTTGCGCCTCCTTGGACGTTCTTCGACCAAGACCTTGTGCTTGTGTATACACTGTAGCCTCCAGAGTCGGTAAAATTCCTTCTTCTGCCTACGACTTCAAGAAATTGAGGGACAAGGGGCGACACAATTGACGACCCAAAGATTGGGAGGACTCCATGATCACTTAATTTGATGCCCGTGCCCTTGTCGTCCTTGAGCAGATCCCGAGTATCGTACGCCGAGTCCTCTTGCGTGGTGACCTAGGGGAAGCCGTTCTCGCACCCCCAAGCGGCGCCATCTCGTATCCCATGACGTGGTAGCGGGACCCAGACACCCGGACCGTCTTCCAGGTCTCCGCCGCCAGCGTCAGGGGCGTGTTCTTCTTGTACGCCCCGCCGGGAATGGGGCCTAGAGAGTTCCTCTAAGGCTGGTACCTGCTTATCCTTGCACGGTATTCTGGCTTTGTATATGCAGGTAACTTAGAGGGTCAGTGGAGGAGCAGGCCGAGGGGGTGCTGGTCCACCGATCCTCTCAGAAGGCCATGTATCTTTCCTGTTCGACAAGCCCGCTTAAGAGGTTTCGTCTGATATGGAGGAACGTCATATGGAGCGAGGATGGTGATGTTGATGTCTCCCCCAGTGTGCCAGATGGAAGGCTGCCCCATCTCCAGATGTGGCGTAGGTGATATCTCGGAAGAAGCTGAGGGGCTTATGTTGAAGGTGTATCTGTTAATGCCATTATAATTAACACCAGGTGTCCGTAGCCCCCTAACTCGTATTCCTGTATATAGCTAACTCGAGACGGTCCTGTCGGGTGCTTGTACCATGCGAGATGGGGGCCCTCTTCCCGTGATAAGCAGTGTATTCGGGGCACCGGGGTGGGATAGGCTCGAGGGCATCTTAAGAGCGGCATGAACTGAAGTCGGACGCCTAGCCTCGCCATCTCGGGAGGCCTAGGGGACCTCGTGGCAAATAAAAGCTTGCTGAGGAGTAGAGCTCTGTCCCTCCATGGAAGGGTGGGTTTCCGTTGAGTCATTGTTAACATGACATACAGTTTTCGCTGAGAACGAGAAGACGTTGGCATAGTATTGACTTGCTTTCCGGCTGTGACGGTGCAATGGTCCGCCAGCTTTTCTTCCTAGGTGTCACCAGGTTTGTAGATAATTGGTATCCGACTTTGATGTGTTTGAATTCATGAACCGCATAAAAACGAAGCTCAATTCCAGAATTAGTCTCGTTGCTTCTTGGGCCCGGCGAGCTGCATAGGTTGAGCGGTGTCATAAGTGTTCAGTTACAAGCCAATGAAACTCTGGTAAGAGTTATGCTAGCTGGTGACCGTGGTTAGAGGGAAATTTTACTCCGGGTAACTGAAAACTCTTCACTTCCGGTGCCTTGTCTTAATTATCTTGCGCCTCCTACAGCTTTCAGCTCAAGGCTAATAGCACAACTGACTATAGATCATTAAAGCCTAGATGAGCTATTCGAATCTCCTCTTGAACCTAGTCCATTGCTGAACCTAATATGATAAACGCATGGGCAAAAATTAGCTTTATTGTCGACTAGTTCCTCTACTGCAGGCACTACGGGGCAATTTTCGCCAGGCCAACGCACTGAATCGAGGCCACCAACAGGAAAAGGTAACAGCGTAAACGGGATTCTAGTTCTCCACGGTAGTTTTCATAAGAATCCTATATTCGGTTTTGCAAGTACGGAAAACGTTCCCTGTAAGTTTTCATTTAACTAGTAGTGACTTTGGATGCTCTGGCAGTTCTACCCCGTACGCCCACACACATCTGCTTGGATACCTGCCATGCACCCTTACTCCCGAAAGACCTTCAACCTCCACCACAAATACAACTCACGCAATTGAGACTACCTTCCTCGGTATTTGACTTATAGTTCATTTCTATTCATTCTCATACCCAAAACACCACTCTCTCGACACTGCCACAATGTCCGAACAGCTCGCGGCCGGACTGAGGAACCTCATGGTCGACGATCTCGACGAGATGGAGCTCGCCACTCCGAAGAGGACTGAGGGTGTGAATTCAGACAACCTCTCGAATACCGCGGCACCTTCTACGTTGCCTTTCGTCCCGGCTCTCGCCTATTATATCGGAGACACCACGGCCATGTCGTCTGCACCTATTGGAAAGAGAATCAAGGACCTGCACCGATCCAACAGGCCAATCTTTAACAGCGGCTCGACTCCCTGGATCAACAGAAAAAGTAAGCACCATCGTCCCAAGAAAGTGGGAGGGAGGGCCAAGAAGACCAAGCAGGGGCCCAAGAAGGTGCCTTTCGGCAACGGCGCAGGCAAGCGCCACTACGCGCCGCGTCAAACCACGGGCGTAGATCCGCTTGCCCTTCACCAAGCGCTCGAGCAGGTTCAGAAAGAAAACGCCAAGCCCAAGTTCGAGAATGGCTCCCATCTCGTCCAAGACGACGCTGAGGCATCAGCCGTTCAGGCCTCCCAACAAGCCCAGAGCAACTTCGATATGTGGGGAGCGTTCTTCCACGGCAGAGACAGCGGTAAGGTACTTTTCCGCACTAATAGTGGATCTGCCGACTCTGACGATACCGACTTGGATCCAGTTTCTGGCTACCATCCGGGTATGCACTCTTGTCCCTCACATCCACGCCGGAAGCCCCGACTAACGCTACAACTACACAGGTACACCGGTCACACAGGATGACGGAAATCTTCGAGGCTCGCTGCCTAAGAACACCAAGAGACCTGCGATATCCAGTTCGGCGAACTTCTTCGACGATGGAGAACAGGGCCATCAGGAGCAAAGTCACGGATCAGGGGACGAGGACGTCGAGATGGGCGGCTTCTAACTATAACAGTCGAGAACTCCTTACGTACTCCGTTCTCCGAGGCTGTGGACAAGCGGTTGCGGGAATGGCTTTCACTTGGTTTGAATTCGCCCACAGGGACGGGCAGGGAGGAGATACTGGAATTTGCGAGAATTAAGGATCGTTTTGGGAAGGGACGGTTATTCTACTTCTGAACGTGGATCCAGGGTAGCCGAAAGAAAAGCTATCAAATATGAGACATGAAGACGACAGAGTTACGAGGCACGTAGGATTTTTCATTAACGCAAGGAAATTATACGATTACTAGGAGAACTACGTTTGCTTCCCAACCTGTTGCCGGTACCATCTATCCTAATGCCTTTCGCCTCTGGAAATGCCCGTCAATACGAGAACGCCGCCTGGAATATTGATCTTCCCATCTGCAGTTAGCGGGTGGACGCCTATGGCAGGGCCATTTTCCAAGAAGCGCTGGTAAGCGGACTTCTCGATCAACGAGGCGCAGCTAAGGATGGATAACGGCTCGAAAGCTATATCACTCAAGTACTGCCGGTCGCGGATCGTTGGTGTCTCCCGAGGGTATATTTTCTTGCACACGGTGGCGGTAGTAGTGACGAGAAGTAATCATCAGTAGTCCAGGTGGCGTCTTCCACTTTCGCACGCAAGTTGATAGCAATGGTACCCGGGCCAACGCTGTTTTAGGGCAGACAGCACGTGCAGGAACTCGAAGTTCAAGACGCCGCTGCAGTGGCGGAGGTGATTCGTCTGGGCCATCTCGTTCCCCCGCTCTTGGAAATATTCATGCCTGATGTCTGCTAAGGGATCAGTGAAAGATCCCGACTCTATTAAGCAGGTCGAAACTCACTGTAATTTAGACAGAAATCCCCACTCCGTGCCCAGCAACGGAGCGACGACGGACTTATTTCTGTAGAAGCTAGGCACGCTTAGCCTTCTTGACTTGCTCGGGCTTGGGGATGTCTGCGCCTATGATCTTCTCAGCGATAAACTTGGCCCTCTTGCACGCGATCTCGCTCTTCTCGGCGACCTCTAGGATCACGCCTTGGAGCTCCCCATCGCCGAAGTCGAATAGACGGGGCGGCAGGCCATCCCGGGCGGACTGGAAGCCCTTCTTGACTAGGTAGGACTCGACCGCCTGGAATACCTCATCGTAGAAAGCTCTATACAGAGGGCCGGCGATACAGAGGGCAAGAATGACCTCGCGGAGCTCAGACAATGTGAGACGCTTGAGCTGCTCGGAAAGCAGGGACAGCTTGTCCGCCGAAGGGGCCCTGTGAGCAGGAATCCTTTAAGGTAAACCATGTTAGGAACTTGGTAGGACTGCACGTGACTTCCAAGGTACTCACTTGACAATGACGGCCGGCATCTTGACGTTATTCAGAATAAACTCCGGTACGGTGTGACTGGGTATTGTGCAGTCGGAGTACAAAAGTCTGTGAGAGGATGATGAAGACTATAATAGTATAAAAGACTGGAGCCTACTCGAGAAGGTACCGAAGTGGTGAAAACGGAAAAAGGAGATGTTTCTGGAGAAGATGAAGGTGTAAGAAGGGTTTTGTGGGTGAGAGGAGTGATGCTTGTATATGTTTTGGGGCGGGCGAGGCCAGCAAATACCTGAATTAGAGAAAGCGGAAACTCGTTAACCCAACTGCCCTATACACAATATACAATAGGCAGGGACTGCAGGGAGACGGGCATTGTTTTACATACAATACGCATAATAGGTACGGCGATACATGATGTCATTAAGCCATAATGGCAACAGGTTGCACCAACCAGGAAAAGGGCGGCGAAGGGCGCAGAGACTGAAGTCATCTGTCACCTAAGAATGGGATTATATGGGAATCGTATAATAGATAGCCCCGTGATAAGCGGAGCAGATGCTACCATCATATTCACTACTCGCTGTCGACAGACTCGAGTAAAAGCAGCTAGAGTAACGCCGGCAACACACTTTGTACTAGAGCACATGCTAAGTAAAATAACCAAAGCTGAAGCTATTGGTCCAGTTTTACTCGATAAGACAATTCTATAAGTTCATTCCAAGAGCTCTTTCTCTCGGCAATATTACAGTCATCGTGGTCCGTGCCCCGATGCGCCGATAGAGCATAGAATGGGCTCTCCCATTGCCTCCCTTGGGCCCCTGGGTGGAGTGTCAAAGATAGGTTGAATATCCGTTAGATACCATGCTCAGTGATCAGCTTTGAGGCTTGGGGAACTACACATATATATATACACAAATGGTGTGCGTCGTCATACCCCTTAATCCAACATGGAGTACAGCATACCCCGTTCTTTATATTTAGAGAAGGGGACTTTAGGTCAGACATATGCTGGTACTACGGCGCGGAGAATTGTCAGAGGATGTAGTCACTCACGAGGTGAAATCAGCGAATCAGGACCCGGTTAGTAGTGCCTATAGCAAGTGCATGATAGGTAAAAGTGGGATTGTATGGTTGTCACAGAAGAAATTGAGGCTATATTGACAGCTCTGACTCTAAGGAGAGAAAGCTCTCCCAAGCTACTTGGACCGCTGGAAGCCCTTTTTATAGAGCCTGGTGGAGCCCACCAGGGGTGTCTGATTGGAGCCCTTTTAGACCCCCATTTTTCCATGACAATGGTCAATGACATTGCGCAGCTTTCTTGCCCCTATGGTTCTGTCCATGCCTATAGGTTACAAATATATACTCTGCAACCAGGTTATGGCTCTGTAGTACCTTGGTGTCTAATAATATTCTGAGGATTCTGATAGAGATGTGATCTTCAAATCGAGGGAAAGGACATATGCTGGCAAGTTAGCTAAATCGCTGACTGAATAACTGCACACGACATGGATACCAACCCTCGAGCCCGAAGAAGTTGAAAGTATTAGATCCGGAAATCGGTGGGCCACTCGGTATATAGTCTTGTTTGTGGATGCAGGTAAGCTATACTACTCCTAGGAGGCTCATCCTTGCTTCCCAACACCGCTCCCTGTAAATTACCTCTTATCCCAAACGCTTTCCTCTGTGTGCAGTCCTGTCCTAGTAGCGATCACCGTCGATGCAATGTTGCATCATCTCTTGGCTACCGGCAAGTTGGCGAACGAACCTCTGACACTCTCCGTGGAAGTTTAATAGATATTCTCAATCTAACAAGGAAACGCAGAATACAGAACGCAACCTCGCGAAGCACTCCTTCAGCTGCCCGTGAACACTTTTATTGCCGTCATCGGCTGCGGCTCGCCAAAGCTGGTTAGCCGCCAGTCTGGCCAGAACAAGATTAAAAACAAGATAGTTTCACAAAATGCTAAATCCATCTCCAGCCGAATTTAGGAGCAGCGCCATGCCAATAGCCGGGGTATTTTTGTAAGGCTTTAGGCTTGGGTAAATTCATTAAAAGTAGAACAGCTCTCCTTGGCCTACGTGACAGGAGTCGGAGTCTTTACCATAAAACCATTTAAGACACTTGTCACGGCTAACAGAGCTTAGAATACTCAATTTCGGGTGGTGGCCGCCATCCTCAATAGCTAGTTGCATCATGTGAACGATTTCTCCCCGGTGGAGGGTGCTGAATTGTAAATCAAGATCTACCGGAAAACTAAGAATGAAAGAAAAACAAGCTGGGAACCGACAGGAAAGAAAGCAAGAAGACACGGGACAGAAAGTTATTGTCACAATTAGGGAGGGGAAAGCTGGATTCGGAAATGGACATTTTGAGTTGAGAAGATAGAGTGCGATGAGAATATTGCCTTCTGCAAATGAGGTATGTAGGATAAAAGCGGAATGGGTTATTCAATATATTTTGAAAAACCTGGGCGGGCCCACGTCTGTGGCAGGGAGTGAAGCGACATAACAATGCTATTATTCTATAATTACAGAGTATATACAATAAGTGGGAGACGTCATACAGTAGTCGAGCCAAGATGGGAACAGCATCCTCGAATTCGAAAGGGGCGATGAAGCAGATGCCACAGCGAAGTAAATCGAATAGGTGGAGGCCACGCACTAAGTCATAGCATAGGAATCGATCGATAGGATCAACCTGTTCCTACATATATCAATCTGGACTTCAGTAACGCCCTCAGCCATCGCAGTCGTTGCCAGGATGTCCCTAATACATCAAAGGATGGGCTATCCATCGCCTCATAGATGTTCGGCACTCAAGGGCGGAGCATGCCATACCCCTTTCATTAGATCCAGCAAACGAAAGAGCAGGGTTAGGAGAGAAATGTACTCATATCACAACGCGAAGCGATGCTCAAGTATACGAACCTCAAACCGAGACACAAGCCACATGCTTGCAAGTAGTAAGGAAGGCCTGCCAAACGTATAGATGCAATATGCTAGTGCCCCAAAGCGCTTATTAATTTCTCGTTTGTTCCAAATCGGAGGCAGTGAATACTCACGGCCCGCGTTCTATCCCACAGCTGGGTCAGTTCCTGGCCAGACCACGGGAAGTAATGCATACCGAGCGAATTCGCAGCACGGCATGACCTGGAACGACAAGTTAGCTTCGGGGGCACCTCAAGAGCTGTGGGAAAAGCATGCTTCATGACTCGTATGACCTGGTGGCCTCTTCTATAAGGCACCAGCACTGGAAATACTTTCGTTTGCAATCGGGGCACTTCTCCATAGGATACTTTTCGCGGGCCGGTATAGTCATGGTGGATGCTGTCTCGGTGGTAGATATGCTTTGCTTCGAGGAGGTCGAGCTGGAAGGCTTGCAGGAGGACTGGCCCGTGCCGGTCGCTGCTTTTGCTGTTGAGGAAGTCATACTGAAGAATGAGTTGCATTCGGATAAGAGACAAATGGGGAATGTTGGTCGTGACGGTGGACTGTCATACCATTGGTAGGAGGTGTAGCTGGTGTTGACTTCCCAAACGTGATCACTGAGTGACGTTTAGCATAAATAGAGTCTTTGGCGAGTGGATGGCCTTGAAAAGCCCCTGAGGACGCATTAGGATTTAAGGTCGTACAGGGACAATAGGCAGACTCGAGTGTATCTCATTACTGGAACCGCATGTATGCAAGCCGCGACACGACCTCCTGGACAATGGCTCCATTTACAGACACAATGGGCCATTGTAGTATTTTCCCCACTCTTTCATATTCCGCCTACCATCCATTGTCACACTCGAGATCGTACAACCAAGAGAGTCGGTGTCCATAATCTCTTTAGTCTAGTCAAGTTAACCGCGACGCCTAACTCAGCAAGCGGGAGTCACGCTTCAGCGAGCCGAGCTTCCTGTCCATGCAGACAGTGTGAGACGACGACGACGGTATTTAGAATATTGAATCTGATATCTGCTTCGCCGATGCTTCAACTCGAGCGCTCCTGGGTCTCTGGCCGATGTTCCGCCCAGCCTTTTCGCCCTTTAAACTTATATCGGGGGTGTTATGACCATGGTCCATGACTTGCTGGGTGTCGTGGGGATGTATCTAGGTTTTCGCGAGTAAATTGTAGTGATATTGATAAACTTACCAATTTGACGGTGGAGAGCAGAGACCACGCGATCTGGATCATTATTCTGCCCAGCTCCTAGACCATGACAAAGCGTGGTTCGCTAGAACTGTCAGACTTACCGCTTCGCCGGAAAGGTTTAAGCCTCTACGGCATAATACGCGAACCTCCTCCGGACAACAATTCATCGTCTATAATACCGTCAAGCAGGATCCTGACACGCGAACGCGTATATATGTAAATTAACCCTGAACTGTCAAGGAGAGACCTGTGAGTTTGTCCAGGATGTATGCAGCTCCTGAAACAGAATGCCCTGTGAGATGCATTTCGTCAAGCCCTGATCACGGGAGCTGCTCGGTAATCTTCATCTTCAGGTCTAAGACAAAATGGACCGCATCCCTTGCGAGGCCCGGGCCTTCCCGCACACCCACACGTGGTAGCAGAGCCTCATCCGCTACCCGAGACATCTCCGCGCATGATGTAGCGCGCCTGCGAAGAGTCCAGATAGTATTTATCCAGTCGCGCGGCGTGGGTGTCAAACATACTGAATCCAGCCGGTATACGATCGAGCTTCGACAGTAAGCGCGCAAACCCGGAGCGCGAACCGAGATCGATAACCTTTGATGGACGACAACTGTGTAGTTACCTAGGTACGTAACGGCTAGACGCGGCGCAGATCATCCATTCATACAAGCCACTCGCCACCTTTTTAAATACTACCTATCAATTGCAGAGACAGCTTTATTGCATCACGGAGGCCGGCAATGGTTGGGTAATATAGGTAGGCATTCTGGAGAAGCTCCTCTACATACAGTACCACGTAGCACGCATGGGGCACCCAGACAAGCCAGCGTGCAACCCACGCGTGCGCCACCATTGCGGCGGCGTTGAGACAACAAAATAAACGGCACTTCTGGTCTTTCACGCCTACCTATCGGGGGAATAATTAACGCTACGTAATTACGCCTCCAACTTTCCGGCGGCTCTCGCTACATATGCTGCCGAGTAGGTAGGCCGGCTGGTCACCAGCCAGCCAGCCAGCTGGCTATGCCGGTTGAAGGCGCCGAGCCGCGCCATCCCACTCCGTATGCAGCAAATATAGAAAGGAGCGAAGGATCTGCGGCAGCGGAACAAACGATAGTCACTCTTACGCCAACGACCGATGCTAGACTAATACCTTGCCGCATGAATGACAACGGACGCCGCCGGGGGCGCTCGACTTTTGCATCGGCGGATCGTTTTTCCGCTCTGGATGCCTGCAATGTTGGTTTGCCGTGCTCTTATACCCTACCTGCCTATTGCTGCTGGCAGTTGCCTATCGTCTATGTACGTAACATACATACCTACATCACGCTATTAACAATAATGTATTACTTAGAAGCTTCTCACGCCGGCCTGAAGAACACGAACGGCTATGCCGTATGGACGGATTGTAGATCACGAGTTCCGGATGGTGGCCTCCGTAGGTAGCATTAGATGGAGCTTTCTGCAGGGAACAGAAAACGGCGGGGGCTCTTTTTGGGCAACTCACTCATACTGCATGATGTGACCGTGCGCCAAGGGAGAAAGGTTTTCTGTGAGTATCCTGGTTGGCGTCCAAGATCCCACCTCGGAAACCTCATTTTGCAGCGTCCTTGAAATGTCTTTTTCACGATGACAATCCTTAGCACCATGTAACAAAAGTAGGGAGTACGCTAGTGATATCGCCAATTATTGAGCATCTGCTGATACTGTGGTAAATAAATCTGTGGCGAGCATACTTAACCGCTAGTGGAGACGGAGCTGGCGATCCAAGGTCTTTCGGCAGACAGATCTCAGTGTTCTTCGTTAGAACCCGTTGAAGGGGCTGTGCAAGCCCGTATGGAGTTTTGCTAACATTAGTTCGGTATGTATGGTTGAAAGTGGACTGTGACTCTCAAACGGAAAAGGTGATCCACGCTGCTGCTTCCTACTTCCATCTCCAGAGTTGAATTGAGAAGATGAATCGAAGCATATGCTTCCATATGGATGCGGTGACGCAATGCTGCCTCGGTAGTCCTAATTGCCCGCCCGCTCTCACATCAGTGTGGATCATGCACGCGCGGGTGATTCGTGCTGTTCTCCCAGAATTTGCTGTAAGGCGAATGACTTGCATGGAGGAAAAGTAGCTTATAGGTGGTCACGCCGATAGTGTGCATTCTCAAGATGAGTTCGTGGAGCTTCAGGAATCCGAACCGAAACGGAGGCAGATCAGCTTTCAGTGGCAGTCTTGAGCAGTTTGCCCGGAACGGGCATCGGAAGTGTCGATCTTTGTGATTCGAAGGGATTAGCTTCATTTGCACGCCCGCGGCATGTCTTAAGAAGGACCTGTAATAACACTAGAAACTGACCCATATTCGCATTGCCCATCGCATTGCTATAGTTAACCTCAATTATCGGAAACTTTCGTTATGTATGCAGTAGTTGAAGAATCCATCGGCTGAAGCGCTAGTGAGTTCGGGTCAATTACGGCCAATTACATTACTGGAGCAGGGATATTTTAGGGGCATTTTAGGACTCTAGACGTTGTGGCGTTCGTTCTTTCTTGGGCACAGCATGCTAGTTACCTTCTAACCGTCAACTCAAAAGAAGCTCTCCTGTGTGTGCTACGGCATGAATGCCTTGGCCTGCAATCGTGCGTTCCAGGCACAAAATGTCACCCCGGGAGGCTTGTCTCCACCGAGAAGAGCGCACCAAGAAAACGGTATACCGGAAACGGAAGCCGTTCAAAGACATATTGGATCGCCGACGATGTAGGGAAGATGTATGACACGATGCAACCTGGCCAATGCAATGGTTCCCATCCGGGCTACCCGGTGAGCCTTCCATTGTGAGGAGACGGGCGATGTGTGTTGGTCGTACCGAAGACGATTGGCAAAAGCTTATACTGGTAAAACTTTTGTGCGGGAAGCCCGGCCTGGATTTAGCCCACCTCGGCACCGTGCGTTTATGGCGGCAAGCAAAAGTCCGGGGGAAGACAGGGTGAGGCCGTCTTAAGGAGTAGTGATCTTACTTCATCGGACCACCGCCCGATGCGTTCAAAAGCATCAATCCATCCGGAAAGAAGTTATGATGGCTTGCTCAGAAAAGGGCGGAAATCTGATAGTTGACTGGGCGGGTGGCATGCCATGCGGACGGCCCGAGGCGTCGCGGCTAGGGAAGCAGTTCTGCGGTAAACCTGAGCGCTGTCAAATGGTTCCGCAAGAGCCGGTTCCGCCGTTCTCTGCAAGGAAGTGTATCACGCACGGCAAGGGCATGAGAAAACGTGGAGGATGCAAAATGTGCCGGCGCAGCAACGACTTGCTCTTTGACTCACCGAGGCCAATGCTGGGGATGCGTGGTTGCTGTGCTGGCATAACGTTGTATGCTAGCAGCCGCCTGGTAGAAGGGCCTGGACGTCCCGACGCCTTTTAGTCTAAAGAAACTCTTAGGTAGATTTGATGAGCCAGGCCCATGCTTGTTAAGCATGCACACTTGTCTGTACTCCAACTTAAGGACCGCTGGTGTTTGTCAATAGCCGCGTATAGTAGTAGTGACGGTAGTGAGTTACATCTGCAAAAGCTTTCGGATACGTAGGTAGGTGAATAGCGGCGATACTGACCGCGACGAGCCGCTAGCTAGTCGGAGTCTAACGAGTTCCGTTCGGTGCAGACACGAAGCACGCAGAATAACAACAAAAGTCATCAACGATGCTCGGTTTCGACCAACAGCTCCGACGGATGGGGACCGCAGGGGTCCATTTAATGGATGCATTAAGTAGGTAGTTGCGTGTGATCCCTGAACGCAGAGACGCAGCTGACCATCCGGTATTCAGGGTTCATCGTCGTAACTACTTACCAAATCGGAGCTCTTGCTTGCTTGGGGGAGCCCGGAGGGAACAGAAAGTCGGCATCGGCGGACTATGGCGACGAACTAGGTACATATACGGGTGATGTATTAGAGGTAGGGGCGCGCAATAAAGGGTTCGCCTCAGAATCGAGAAAAACATAAAGGTATGTCCGATATATCAGGAAGATGCACATCTACATTGCACTATCTTCCGCAATCCGGGTCAGTAGAGGCCATGTGCCTGAGACTATCATACTTCGTGGGGGAATTGGGGAAATTTGGAGAAGCCGCGGCGGCGGCTGGCCCATCCCGAAAGCGCCCCAAGAGCTTGCTTGGGCTTGGACTTGCCCACATCAGGCCCTGTTAGATCGGCTTACCATCTCAACACGCCTACTCTCTCTTGATAATTCCTAGGTACAGTGACTAGCAAGAAGGGCTCATCGGTAAGTGACCAAGAAATTAATACAGGCGATAACTCCGACTCATTCTGAACGTTATATGCCCGGAAGTAAGAGATGGAATATGACCTAGGTATTTAGTTTGGGCTGTCAGAGAGGTCAGAGTACGCAAGTGGGATCCCGGCAAGTCTGTCAGACGGCTACCCCAGATTTTACTTTACATGACACGAGATTATACCCGTGTGCTTTGACCACGGAATGGTACCCAACTAATGATCCATACGATCTGCCAGCCATCGAAACGTACTGACTTGATCGTGTTCAAGGGCCTATATAACTATTGATGATGAGAAGCAAATTGTCTATGGAATCAGGGGTCGTGGAAATGTGGCTGTCGGATGATGCGGTCCTCGACGATGTACGTCACACACCGAGGTATATACCAACAGGGGCCACCTATAACATCACCGATTTGTCTGCTGCAATACATACTTACAGAGTCCGGACAGCCAAGAGTAGGTTGGAGACAGGGTAAGAATGCCTCTGGTTGGCTGATGGCTCTGTTATGATAGGATCTAATACAGTGCTGACAGCAGCTTATAAATATGAAGCTCTTGAATTAGAGTAATGGTGGCCGGGGTGGCTGTCCAAGATCGAGCTACAATTGTGATACTGAGCTTACAAGAGGAGACATCATGGTTGACGGTGATATAAGGGCCTCTCAGCCATCTTGCAGCATACCAGAAAAAGGTAGACTGCCCCATTGTATGGCTCGTCGTCATCACTGCTGGGCTATTACCATATGGTAATCTACAAAGAGATAACCCTTTCCCACGACATTGAATCCACGGCTGCATGGTGATGGCGAATGGTGAAGATCCAAAGCCCATAACGGCAGATTAGTCATTTGCTTCTCGACATGGGCC
This sequence comes from Monosporascus ibericus, assembly GCA_004154915.1. Classification (NCBI taxonomy): domain Eukaryota; kingdom Fungi; phylum Ascomycota; class Sordariomycetes; order Xylariales; genus Monosporascus; species Monosporascus ibericus. Next base: position 51,683 of record QJNU01000328.1, read on the forward strand.
GGTTAAGCCGTTGGTATCCCATAGTGTGTGCCATGGCCCACTGCGCGGTTTCCGAATGAAGTTACGGACTTCAATTCTCGACTCTTATCAACTGACTGGGCTGGAGCCTGGGAACCGGGACCAAAATGATAACCGGCATTGTATGATTGATTCGAGGTTTTGTTCGTGAGCGTATTGCTCCCACGGTGACGGTGACTTTAGGATACATGAACGTTATATCCTAACGTCGCACCTTTCGGGGACTCTAGTTCACTTTCTGTAATCAGGCGCGCTGCAAGACATTGCGGGCTTTCTATCACAGAGCGGGAGCAGCCGAATGGTCGCTGCTTTGCGACATGGGCTGCCCTTTTGGAGGCGCTTATTTTCTTCGTGGGGCGTTTTCCATATTGACGGACATTCGCTAGCCTCTTCCTTTTGTTGAATCAATCGGGATATTCGGAGATCTATGTAGGGCCTAGACGTCTAATACCGAGTACGCGATGGGCTTGAGGCTCGCGCTGATGGGGATGAGCGATTATCTGGATAACCCGAAGCGAAAGAGGCGACCCACACAGTATTATGATTCACGGCCTGCAGCGGCGGACTGTGTTACAAGTACGGGGACTTCTGCCTGCATCGGAACCCAAAAGTAGGACTGAGTATCGTAATAGCGCTTATCAGAAGATGTGTCATAGTAACTCGAACCTCACTCGACGACGCTGGGTTTTGAGAGAAGGCTGCGTACAAAGGGGGATATGAATAGCTGATGACTTTCAGCGAAATATCACTGGCTCTAGGTAGCTACATAGGTAATGATCGGACTGCTATGCGGTGGCACCCGATGATACTGAGACTGATAGGCGAAACACACGCTAGGGTAGATGGTTGTATTATTTCGTAGTCGGCGTGTGTTAAGGATGAAGAAGGTATCCTCGCGGTTGCGGCACTTGCGGAGTTGAACAAGGTGGCCTCCGAGCCGCCCGTATAAACCCCGATGAAGTTTCTATATCTATAGTCAATAAATCGCTTCATCTACGAATCGCGATAACTAGAACGTAAAATACTTAAGTAGACATGAAGTTCTTCGGTCTGATCTGAGGATGGAGTGTCGGCTAATTCTCAGCAGGTTGTTCAGGACCCTGAGACCAAGGTAGTGCCATGTATTTTACAGATTTTCAGGCACCATGACGCGCAGCTAGAGCGGTCTGACCACGTCTGTTTCTCACGAAGTGGCGCCTTTAGTTGCGAAGTTCGGCCAGCTATCAGGAGCCCATGGAACTCGAACGTGGGATGGTGGCAGGATTGCCTCACGGCCCGCATTGGTATGGAGTTTGAGGTGGATGCTAGATACAAAGTATGACTCTTAACTTCTGCTACCGACTTCGCACTAAGGTTGCGATAGCGTAACTTAGCTATGTATCTACTCGCAGCATTTGGATATATTAAAGACATAGCGACATGCTCGACGGTTGTGGTGAGAGCTTCTGCATGTCCGAGGACGATCAACACGATAATCCTTTACCGTTCCTCAGAGGTCGACTGGATGGGTTGCCCAGTACCACGTCGATGTACTAGTGCGCAGATGTTCAGGAGCCGTTTTCGCCCGTCAGTGAATACCACCAGCCATCCTAGGCATGAAGCTCAGCATGGTGTGAAGCCGGGAGAACCATACGGGCGCCGAAAGTGCAGGGCGCTAGTAACGTAGGTGGTAATGGCCTGAATTATCCATAGAAACGGATCAATCAGGACTCGTCGTGGATGTAACGGCCATGCTGCCCATGCAACTAACCTCGCCAGGCTTGCAAGTTCGATCGACTCATCTCCTGGATGTCGAGTTGAAATGCCGCAATGCGATAGGCAAAGGCGGGAATAGTGCAGATGCAGGATCAGCTAACCCAAGAATGCTTGGGGCATACGACGAGGGTGCCTGCAGCCCACTTAGGCACATGGAGTGGTTGGCCATACACAGAAAACCTTTTTTATTGCCGTTACGTCGGTTCGTCAAGCCAGAGCTCATACGGCAACGAGCTGGAGCAGTCGATCATCCCGCCAAGTCTGCCCCTCCAAGGGTCCTCTATTCAGTATAGAACGTAGAAGAGCTCGATGGAGGGGCAGACGGGTAGGGGTTGGGCGAGTCAGCCCGACGTGTCGTAAGTCGGCTCCGTCATTTCACCGAGTTCACACCGGGGTTTTCCAGGGCTTGAGAACGAGATATACGTAAGTTAAATGATAATATCTTGTGATCGCAACCTCGATAGTAGCGATCAGGAATCCGAGGTCGAGATGTCTACATGCAATAATCAAGGAATGGTATGAACGAAAGAAAACCAGGGCAGGTTGAGACGAAGCAAAGAGTATGAGATCTGAGTAACACGAGGAGTGGATATCTGGGACTGGGAGCCCTACTAGGTACCGATGCAACTGGACGCAAGGGGAAATAGGAGGGTATACATGAAGCATTTAGTAGTAGGTATCAAGCTCATATTATATGACACGAATTGATAAAATGCTTCGGCTTTCGACGGGGCCGGTACTGAGCGGTGCCCTGTGACGAGGGAAGTCGACTTTCCCATCTAGATCCAGCCCCGTGCGATATCATCGTTGGAACAAGCCCTACAAGCATAGGATGCACTTGGGGGACCCTTGGGTTACTTGCTGTTATCCCCTTGGGCCTTGGTCAATACACTGCTGCAGCCCATAAGGTTATGACAGCCACTCATTGCCCAGTTTCTGTCTGGCCGAAGGGCCCCATGTTCGGATGTCAACTCTGAAGGGTTTAGGCGATGCACAAATGGGAGAAGTTCGTGGTTTTAAGTATAGTTACTTCGGAGTATAGCTGCTCTTAACCCTGTTCGGCTGCATCAAGTGACCTGCAAGTTATTTCGTAGTCCACTACTGCACATGATGCACGGAGTACCTACAGAATTAGAACGATCAAATATACATACTATCTATAGCATACATGTATATGCCTGTTGCGGACCAGGCGGATTAGGCATAATGTGAAAGAGCTGGAGTATATACATGGAGTGCATACGGGGTTTCAATTTGCCTCAAACTACCGGTTTTATGAGAGAATGTACAACCACATCTCATGTAGAGCTTTCACAGACTACCTCTCTCACGCTTGCCTTTACCTATCCTCCCACCTGACTTACCAATCTTTCCGACTTCGTTCCCTTGCAGCTTATTGTCGCTTTGGGCAAGCAATTAGTTGAGACTTTGGACACTCGGGAAAGGAAATTAAGTTTATAATCGTTGAGAAAGTTATTTCGACATCAATAACAGGCTGAGTCGGAAGCGTACCGATCATTATTAATTATACCTTACGAAGTACATTGGGCTTCCGAGTGCCTATTCGACAGACACAGCAACAAGAGTAACGATAGGAGTGATTTCTGTCTTCCCGTCTCTCAAGCCCACCCTCTAATAACCGCACTCCATACGTGCTGTGTTGTAAGGTAGTAGTAGATGCCCAGCTCACCTACTATACTGCAGTGTAGAACTGACCAGTCAATCCAGCCCGACAGCACCAGCCACCTGTCCCGTCTGCCTGCGCTCTGCCTGCCTGTCCTGCCTTGTCGTTCATGTCACTGCCCAGCTCCCTAGATGGTGTAGCAGCCCAGTTTGCCAAGCCAGGTACCGAGGTTGTTAAAGCGTACAGTATCTGTTCATACCGTGTATAGCAAGACCCAACCAACCATCCAACCAACCAAGAATCAATCTCCCCACCACACACGCACAAGCACAACGCAGGCCTCAGACCACACGCATCCAATACCTGAACCGAACCAGATACCCACAACCCAGAGACAAGCACAGCCCAGACGGCCCAGACAGCCCACCTTAAACTCTCCCACTCTCGTTTTGCTCAACCTAACCTCGGAGAGTTCTGCACTACTGGAACTCACGGCAGCCTTCAATTGCGTTTTTTCTATTCACCCCTTAAACCTAGGTTGCTCTCGCTCAGCCAGTCGGCGATTGACTAGGACGTCTCTTGATTATACGGGAGAAGAAGAGATAATCGCAATGTCCAATTCATCGCCGCCCGCTGCAGTTGCTGGAACCAATGGTAATGCTGCCAACGATGACTCCGGTATGTGTGCTTTGAGAGACCCGTTGCTGTACCCCTCCATCCCACCTTTTTCGTCTTCCTCTATGTAGAGAGTGAGAGCTCTCTTTCATCAGCCGTCCTGCGACAACGGCAATACCGACGACAACGGCATACCACACACACACGCACATATATATACGCGCAAATACTCTCGTTTCATCTTCCCTCTTTCTACGTGTGTGTGTGTTTGTTCACATATATGTGTCCACACACAAAATACGCCCCACGGTCGTGCATCTACCCATCTTCCTACTTCCGTACCTGTATAACCAACAACCCTATGGCATTATACTGACTACGTTGCCCTCGCGAAGCCTCGTCCATCACCGTGAATACCACCACCAAGACCTTCGTACCGCCGCCTAAGACAGATAAGCCTCGCCCTCACGTGTGCGCTACTTGTCAGCGTTCCTTTGCCCGCCTGGAACATTTGAAACGCCACGAACGCTCTCATACCAAGGAGAAACCTTTTGAGTGTCCCGAGTGTGCGAGATGTTTTGCCCGACGCGACTTGCTTCTGCGCCACCAGCAGAAGCTTCATCAGACCACCACTCCCTCCTCGCGCCCGCGGAACCGCCGTGAGAGTACCAGCAACGCTGCTACCGCCCAGAGCCGAGCTCGAAAAAACAGCGTCGCTAGTTCGAATGCATCAACTGCAACCGCCACCAATGCCTCTAACATGAGACCGAGGGCAAATACCATCAGCCATGTCGACGGTAATGCGATGCAAATGATTGCTGCTGCTAATGCCTCGGTTGCAAGGAGCCACGCACCCCCAGCTCATAACCGTCATCCGAGTCTTATCGGCTTGCCTATGCACAATCATGGGCTGGATCACGGCTTCGGGAGTATGTCCTCGATCATGGGCCAGCGCGGTATAAACCCGGGCTTAAAACTCGAGACGAACGTCATCAACAATATGAACTTCGACCCTGGTCTCCGTACCGCGCCCCCCATGCCGTTCCAGCCTGATTTTGGCTTCGAGGATTTTCTGTTTGGCCAGCCCGGCTCAACGATAAACCCGAATGCTCTGCATTACACCGAGTCGCCTCATTCCATGTCCCTCGACCCCATGTCTCCGTTCGGCACGGGGATGGCAGACATGGCTTCTACTCCCCAGTTTGACGACAGCTTCGATTGGTTAACAGGGTTTGAGAACTCCATGACGTTTAACAATCCCAACGAAAACATCGTGGACGGATCCTCACCTTCGGCCATGAGCAATACCAGCCAAGGTGGCATTAGCGACATTATGCTTGATGGTTCCGGCACAAACAAACCACCCGTCACAACAGCCTCCAGCTCAGTTTGGCAACCTGCCGTTATGGGGCCTCCACAACTACCTTCCTCATTCTCGATGGACATGAATAGTAACGTTTTCCCGGACTTGATGAATGGAGCGCCGGTTTCGCCCCAACCCCAATCTCAGAAAAACATGAATGATATTTACTTTTCCACGCCGCCTCCGTCCATGAGCTCCTTGAGTCCCTCGATGATGCCGGGGCTGACTACGCAGAATTTGAACCAAACCATGAACTTCGCGACCGGCCCTGAAACGCCAACTTCGCTGAACGGTGGCCATCACACCCACTCCCCTGTTACGACTATCACAGAAACCACCCGGAACGCTATAATAGGTGCACTTTCCCAGTGCGGGCCTTTCGGCACGCGCAGATATTCAATTCCAACCCCCAATTCTCCGTTATCGCCGCAGTTCCAAAACAATGCCGAAAACATGCAGGATGCGGTAAAGAATCTGCCAGGACTACAGGACCTTCAACGATATGTTGGAAGCTACCTGCGCTACTTCCACCCACACCTCCCATTCCTCCATATCCCCACTCTGTCGTTTGACGTGCCGTCGGGTCCATGTAATGGCCGGACCACCACCTCTGGAGGGAGCGGATGCCTCATCTTGTCAATGGCGGCCATCGGCGCCCTGTATGAGATGGAACGCCAGCAGTCCAAGGAACTGTTCGAGATGGCCAAGCGGATGATCCAGTTGTACCTGGAAGAGCGACGCAAGGCCGACATGCGTAGAGCTGAGTTCCGGCGGACACCGTCGTCTGACCAAGGTTCGCAAGGGCCTGATAACTCTGTCCACACTCCCTTGTGGTTGGTTCAGGCCATGCTGTTGAACGTTTTCTATGGCCATAACTGTGGCGACAAGACCGCCAATGACATTGCAGCCACCCATTCCGCAGCATTGGTCAGCCTTGCCCAAGCCGCCGGGCTGCCGCGTCCGATGAAGCTAGACTCCCCGGAGGTGCAAGACATCCAGATGATCGATGCCGAAGGGAATTGGAACGGTGGGATCAAAGCTGAATCAGAGGAGCAAGCTGAGTGGCTGCGATGGAAGACGATGGAAGAGCGGAAGCGTACGCTCTATGCCATCTTCATTCTTTCAAGCCTGCTGGTCACTGCCTACAACCATGCACCGGCGCTAACCAACTCCGAGATTCAACTTGACCTGCCGTGTGACGAGGAATTCTTCGCCGCCGAAAGTGCCGCATCATTCCAACTGAAAGGCGGCGTCCGGGCTGCGAAGCATAACCGGATGACTTTCCACGACGCATTAGGGGAACTGCTACGCACTAACGAGAAGCAGCACCAAGTAGCGTTCAATGGCGGACATCAGCCTTTCGGGTCTAGTATCAGGCTGAGCGAAGGCCCGAAGAGTGAACTGAAACCCAGCACGCTCGGCTGCCTTGTATTGATCAACGCGCTTCATAATTATATCTGGGAGACTCGGCAACGGCACCACAACAAGGTCTGGACTACTGAGGAGACAGAGAAGATGCACCGCCATATCGAGGCCGCATTGAAGGCGTGGCAATCGGCTTGGGCCAACAACCCGCACCATAGCCTCGAACGTCCAAACCGTTTTGGGATGGGGCCCTTATCTGCAGATTCCATCCCCCTGCTTGATCTGGCATTTGTTAGGCTCTTTGTCAACATGTCACGAACTAAGGAGAAGTTTTGGCAGCGTGACTGGGATGGTTTGGCGGAGGAGCTCTCCCGAGGGGCAGATGTCATTCATCACGGAGAGCATTCTCCAGCTTCCAACGCCGAGTCGGCAAGCGACCCATCCGAGGCGTCAGCCACGAGCTCAATCTTTGTCGACTCACCCCCGACGCAGTCTTCTTCGCCAGAATTCGCTGCCGCCAAGTTCCCCCCCACCCCCTCCGCCCATGTACAAACACAATCCAGTCGGACGACTTCTCGCCGCGAAAAGCATCTTCGCAAGGCTGCCTTCTATGCCGCTGACTCTCTCTCAATGTCTGACAAACTAGGAGTCAGCTTTGCGGAGTCCAATGGCAAGGAGCTCCCCATCCAGTCTGCTATGTGCGCCTTCGATTGCGCCCAGATTCTCGCTGAGTGGATCGCTACTCTCCAAGACCGGGTGGGCAGATACTTGGGCATCTTAGGGCAAGATCAAGTGGACCTGAACCAAGTCCCCGCGATTATGCTTCTGGAGGACGAAGACACGAAACTCATCAGCAAAATTCAGGAACTCCTAAATAAGGCAGAAATGAAGATGAACATGGATCTGGTGAACGGCGACGTCAATAATGGCATTGACGCTCGTCTGCAGATGGACGACCACAACGGCTACGCGGCAAAGATATTACGATTTACGTCGTACATGCTGGACAAGTCCGCTGTGTGGCCAGGTGAGTTGAGAATACCAAAGGACGGTGAGAATATCATGAAATCGCAACACCTTCTAACGACCTTCCTAGTGCTCCATCTGATGGCGCGCTGCCTTGACACGCACGCTACTCATATGCGCGGTCGCGCTGAGAGATCTGTCATGGCTAGCGACTGAACTCGCCTTTATGCCCCGCCGCCCTTCGCCAGCGCATTGTTCCCAGCGAGCACGCCATGGTATGGCGATCCCGCCCACTGAACCACTCAATCGCGTATCTAGTGGTTGCCAAAAACAGTGTACTCAGGGGATTGGTCGTCTGACGAATCTCTCGATGTCGACTGTGGCTAACGCTATTGACCAATGCGATAGGCGCGGCTTATGTCTCGAGCAGTACAGACTCTGTCCATGCGAGCGCTGCTGGCTTTTGGCGCCTCCGCCGGAACGGCGCATTACCATCTGCTTTTAACTCCAGTTCAATATGCCGCGTTTTCACAAAAGCGATTGATGTGAGAGGACCGACCTACGAGCCCATGATATCACCACCAAGCGACGCACGCGGACAGGAATCAGTGTTGACTTCATCGCGGCGATCCACTGGTCGATCCAGACTTTCTATCGTATGTTCACAAAGGTTGCGACTTTCAGCGAAGGGAAACGGTTTTCTCAATGGATGTGGGGCAACATTGGGTGTTAAAGAAAATGCGCATGGTTAATGAGTCCCAGGCGACCGGTTGGCAAATTTACGATGTACGAACGATCCTGACGACTTACACTTGATGCTCGATGTTATGATGATCTATTGCCTCTTCGACGGAGGTGGTGTAGTGACACATCAAAAGGCTCAACCCGTCGGGTTGACCCTACTCTGCCATGGGTCTTATCCTAGCTTCAGGATCGACTAGTTGTCTCTTCTAAGCTTGCTAGGATACAGACGTATCAGGGTACGACGCTTGCGAACTAAGGGGCTTGCGATACTCTCTTCCACTATTCAACTAGTGTGTCCTATTCATGGAGCATTGTAGAAACATCATGTTTGGCGGAAGATGTCGATACTGGGCGCGATATTATGGAGTACATCCGGCTTCTGACATTCGGAAAGGGAATAGGGTGATGGGTCGGAGCTAGCGTCTGATTGAGTCCGCTAAACCCCTATATAAGCGGACACTTTTGATCTATTCCGTGCGGCATATCTGAGAAGCACAGGACGCCCTTACAGTACTTCCAAAAGGGCCCTTTCCACTAGCCTCGCTACGCGAGGGACTTAGGTCGTCAAGCTCCAAAGACGGGCTTGCCTCTATGTCAATAGGGAAACCCAAAATAACATAAAAAGTCGAAGCGCAGCGTTGCGTAAAGTCGTCAGCGTTGTCCGCCAGAATGATGTGAAACGTACTTAACGCTTTCTATTAAACCCACTTAAAATAATCAGGGTCCTTATTATCCGGGGCAACCGGGTTAGCGTCTTGGATAGCCAACTCATGTGCTGATAGTTTTGCTTATCACGATATCCGAACTTCTGTTACGCCGGGCCTTTCTCGCCACCACTACGGCGGCGACGCTAGGAACTAAAGCTAGACATTAGTCGAGTAGGACTTCGGCGACGCAAAAGCATCGTCCAAACTCTTAACTTTCAAGGTCGCTCTTTATCTGAATAGGGTCCTAGAGCCCATTGGTGGAAGAAGCGCGTATCCGGAGCTAGATATCGTGAAGGTCGGGTCTATCCTCCCAGTGCCCCGTTGAGACCACGCCAGGAAAGAATAATTCTTCGATTCTATACTTGCCCTCTTTTGACTCTATTTCTGCCATTTTTACGTAGAACCAGGACTGATAATTCAAGTACCAATATCAACACAGACGTCCGGAAGCAATACACATCTCCGTCAAAGCTGGCGTTTTCGCCGCTTTAACCAGAAAGCTCCTTGTCGATCCGCGCCTTGATCCACTCCCGCACTGCCTTCCAATCGTTCTCGATATCTGTAACGCGCTTAGGCTTCTCCTCTAGGCCAATGAACTCTTGCGGCAGCACCTCTTTCTCGAAGTTGAACCCATCTTTATCTTTGAGGGCAAGTTCGACGGCGCCAGCGAACTTAGCAGGATGAGCCGTCGAGAGGGAAATATGCGGGACGTCTGACTCAGCCCGCTGCATAGACCGGGTGGCAGCCGTGACACCGACGGCGGAATGAGGGTCCAGGATGTAGCCGGTCTTATTGTAGAAGGACTTAATTGTCTCGAGAGTCTGCGGATCGCTGACCCTTTCGCTCTCGAATGACTTACGTGCGTTGTCGAGGATCTCCTCGTGGACGGGTCCAAACCCACCCTTGTCCTTCAGGTCCTTGAGCCATGCACTGACTTCCTGGCCTGCCTGTTTCCTGGTGAACTCCTCATCCATGCCGACAGAGGCGGCGAATTCGTATGCCAAGAACCAAAGGAGCCGCTCGAAATTGCTGGATACTAGGATGTCCATTGCCGGACTGAGTGTTTCCTTTACGCCATCCTCGTGGGCCTTCGCGCCGTCTACATCTAAGCCACCGTCTGCTCCTTCGCCTCGTGCCGGCTTCTTCTCATATCGACCCGTCTTCCAGAATCGGTCGAGAATGTCATTCTCGTTAGTTGCAATGACGAGCTTGTCCACGGGGAGACCCATTCGGGTCGCAAAATAGCCTGCCAGTATGTCACCCTATTTAAGCCTGTTAGGCTAAGCACTTAGACGAGTGGAATGAAGGGGCACTGACAAAGTTTCCAGTTGGCACCACAAAGCGTACTTTGTCGCCGAGTTTGAAATTGTTTGACTTCTTCACCAGGCTGAAGTACGAGTAGAAGTAATAGACGATTTGGGCCAATATCCTCGAGAAGTTAATCGAGTTGACAGCACCGAGCTTCAAAGCCTGGTTGGTATCAGGGTCGCTAAACAGAGCTTTGACAATATCCTGTTACATTATTAGCACTTAACCCCCGCGATGCCCGCTTGGTCGATGCCTACTTGGCAATCATCGAACGTTCCTGCCACGGCGAGATTATTGACATTTGCATCAGTGCAAGTTGTCATCTGCGCCTCTTGGATGGGGCTGATGCGACCTTTCGGGTGCAAGATAACCACCGATACATCTTTCTTGCCCCTGAGACCGTAAATCGCTGCAGATCCCGTCTATCATACATTAGTACCTTTCAAATGCAATGTGAAAGAGAGATTTACATCACCGCTCGTCGCACCGACGACCGTCAGATGATGTCTGTCTGCTGGCCGGTCAGTTTCTGTGATCTCGGCCCGAGCCCACCAAACACATTACCACGAGGCCAAGCGCTTCCGTAAACGCACCTTTTCCTTCCTTCCCGTGATTTTTTCTCACGAGAAAATATTCGAAAAGATTTCCCAAGAATTGCAAGGCGCCTGATGGCTCATTAGCTTAAGGAAGTCGCCCGAGCTTTAACGTAACGCACAGTCCTTGAAAGAGTAGCTTGGACCATGAAAAAGCTCGAGGAGATACAGATGATCGTCCTGCAGATCCACCAGCGGCGCAACATCCTTTTCACGGAATGTCGAGTAACTGCGATCAATTATGCCCCTGAGGTCGTCTGTGGGGATCTCGCTGCTTGAGATATACAGGCTAAAGATCTGTAAGGCTAACTCCTCGTAGGTGAGATCTTTCCAACTCCGCTGTGGTCCAGTGTTAGCTATAGTTCATACCAAAAGATGTCAAGGCTAAAAATGCCAATTTCCGGTCGCGAGCAACCACGCGAGATCGAAACGTGGAACGTTGCTTACGTACCCAGTCCGCGGCAGTTGGGATCACATGAGGCAAGAAAAGACCACCGTCCGGGGCCAGTCCCTTTAGTACAACGGTCTCGAAAGAGAGCTTGGAAGGATTAGCAGGTTGTCGAGGTATTAATACAGGCTAAGTAAGGGCTTACGCCGTAGTCACCCCCTCTGGTAGAGAGGAATATTTGCGACTCAGTATGAGTCTTGCTCTTCGAGTCGTCCGCCATGATGTGGGACAGCAGCTAATACCTTCTGTCTTTGTGCCTCGCGGTGCAATACAGTGGAAAAAGTTTTACCCCTCATTGGAGAAGTTAGCGATGCTGTCCCACGTGGCACGGACCATACCCCGCGGTCTTACATGACTAACTCACGGTTTTAGGGGTATGGAGGGATTATGTAATATCGGCATCGAGGAGCGTCCGGTGGCCGGAGACTGTCATTATTGGAGTTTTGTGGGCAAAATGTGTTGCAATTAGGTCTAGGTTGCACTGGGTTTGCTGTCTAAAGCTACTCATTTGCAACTGGAGGTGGGAGCAGCCAGATATAGCCTTCAGCTCCTTTGTCCTTGCAATCCTAGGGCCACAACAAAGCTTCTCAAAAGCCCTTTCAACAAAAATCACCTCAACTGCCGACATTTACTAAACAAATATCATCTAACGTTAATCCTATTTTCATTTGCCAAATTGCAACACCAATTTTCAGAGGCCCAAATAGAGCCGCTAATAGGTGGAAGACGGGAGATCGTGAAAAGCGGCCGGCATTGAGGACCATGGCACTTTCTCCCATCGTCGTACGGGACTCTCCCAGGCCCCATGTAGACCGTAAGGCCGGGGCAGAGAGCCGTGTCGATATGCGTCGCCTTGCCTGTTTGGGTATTACTCAATGCTACCGTTGAACAAGTATTCGGAAAACAGCGGGTGCGAGATACCGCGGTTTGGCCAATTGTGCCGTCCAGGGGGGTGGGGATGCCAGACTCCCCGGAGTAAACGATATTGATGAGCACTTCATCCTAGGAAGTATTAATCTGTTGGACCCATCCGGCCTAGTTAGCTAGACATGCCCTGGATTGATCATGTCTGCCCCTTTATTCTCAATCACTCGGCCGTTGCTCTAGAGGAATGCATCAGGAAGCGATCTTTCCGTGGTCTGTTTTCTTTTCATATGGAGCTATTTCCAAGGAGAGAAAGGGGGAGGTATGTCCCCTCCGGCCAACTCAGATCATATTCGACGACCGCTACCCCTTCGCAAGACCGGAAGTCGACCGCAATCATGGACGAAAAGGTAGGCCCGTGGCCTAACTTGGGTCCTCCGGAGTGACGAGACTTGTTCCGATAAGTCTCTCCAGCAAATCGAATCGAATCCTGATTATGCGTTTCTTTCTGCTACCCGATTCGGCTGCATTATCTTTAGTCTATGATGTCTTATTATCTGCGTATTTTACAACCGCCCCTAACCTAGCCATCCAGCGTCTGATGCAAGACATTAATTTTGTAGCTCTCACTTCTCCCCAGCAGCTCCTCGTGCGAACCGCGGTCTACGCAGCGCCCGTCCTCGATCAGAAATATGACATCCGCCCTCCTAATAGTATGTAGGCGATGCGCAATGGCAACTACCGTAATCCCTTTGGCGGCTTTCTCCAGTCCACCCTGCAGGAGCCTCTCGGACTCTGCGTCGAGAGCGCTCGTCGACTCGTCAAGCAGCAGCAGGCGAGGCTTGCGGACCAATGCCCTCGCTATCGCAAGACGTTGTTTCTGGCCGCCGGAAAGCTGACTGCCGTTCGGCCCGCACTGAGTCTCGTAGCCGTCCGGCAGGGCGATGATGGTCTCGTGTATGTTGGCCAGCCTGCAGGCTTCTTCGATATCGGCATTGGACGGCTCGACTCCCGGCCGAGCCCCCAACGCCACGTTGAACCGGATGCTGCCCTCGAATAGCACGCTGTCTTGTGGAACCAGACCAATGTCGTCCCGGAAGACGGGCTCTTTCTTGGCTGCAATGTCCGTACCGTTCACCTCAATCGTGCCCGACTCGGGCCGGTACATGCGCTCTAGTAATGAAATAATGGTAGACTTCCCTGCGCCGCTAGGCCCGACGAGCGCACAGAATTGGCCTGGCCTGATATCCAGATCCAACCCTTTCAGGACTTCCAGGTTGGGCCGCGCCGGGTACGAGAACTTAACTTGCTTGAACTTGACGCCAATGGCGCCCTCTCCCGTAGAGAGTGGGGCCGACTCTATAGTGGCCTCGGGGTCATCGCTCGGCGTCGACTTGTGCTTTAGCGTTTTCGAAGATCCAAGGTTAATGAGGTCGAAGATCCGCCCTACAGCCCGTCCGGCCTTCGTTACCTCGGGAGCCAGCGTAAAGAACTGTCCCCATAGCTGCGCGCTTACGAGCAGGGCGATCAGCGCAATGAAGAATTGTTCCTGGGTGTAAGTGCCCGCAATGATCTGCTTCGAGCCCCACCAGTACAGCAGGGCGTAGAGCATATTGGCCATGCTGAACGCGAGCGCCAGCCAGAAGTTGGCGAACATGCTGTAACGCGCCATCTCCTTCCGCGGGGCGGCGAGCGAGCGGCGGTACGTCCCGAGAACCTCCTGCTCGAGCGAGAGCGCCGCGACCGTCTTAATGGAACTAACGGCCTCGACGGTGATGCCAATGGACTTCGTGAAGGCCTTGTCATGCTTCTCGGCGAAGCGCGCCAAGATGTGTAACTGTATGAACCCCGAGCCAAGCATCAGCGGGATAGTAGCAAGACAGACGATCGCGATCTTCCACGCGACGATGTGAGCCAGGATAACGGCGGCGGCGAAGTTGACTATAATGGTGAAGATTGTCGCTATAATGGATCCCGTCAGCGCACCGACGGAAGCTGTGTCGGTTGTGATGAAGGAGAGTAAGGTGGAGGGAGTACGCCCTTCCGATTGATGCCACTCAAGGTCTTGTTCGAATAGCGACCGGAAGGAGAGGACTCTGATGATATACAACACTTTCTCAGCCACGTATCCGAAGGCACTCCAGCTTGTACTGTTGGCGAAGAGTTCTATTATACCGAGTCCGAACCAGAGAACACCGAAGAAGCTACCAGCGGCGCGGATAGCTCCCTCGCTATTACAGGGGCTTAACGCTCCAATCGTGTTGCCGAAGACAACAGCTGCCGCAGGGTATGTTCCACCAACGATGAGAGATGCGAAGAAGGCGATGAACAGCCAGAGTAAGTAAGGCCGTACCATTGTGCACAAACTCATGATGGTGGCCCAGGCGGGTCGTGTGGTATCGGAAGTATTGGCCTTCTTCTCTGGCCCCTTATCCTGCTCTCCATGGACACTGCCTTCCGATACCTTCTCATCGCTAAGGGCTCTTGATACCTTTTCAGGGCTGGGTTCTGAATGCTCAATCCCCTTTGCTGTACTAACACTTGATGTCTCCGAGCCTATGCTCTGTAGCCGCACGAGAGCAGCATAGTCACCATCCTTAGCAATGAGGCCGAGATGACTGCCTTGCTCTATCACTCTCCCATTGCGCATCACGATAATGTTATCCGCGTTCTTGACCGTCGCGAGACGATGCGCAATGGAGATGACTGTCCTGCCCTCTGATACTGTTTCGATTGCCGTTTGGATGCGCCGCTCACTTGCCGAGTCTAAGGAGGATGTCGCCTCATCTAGGATCAAGATCTTTGGATCCTTGACCAGCGCCCTGGCAAGTGCCACTCTCTGCTTTTGGCCGCCACTGAGAAGGTCTCCGTTAGAACCGACAATCGTGCCAAAACCATACTCTAGCTTTTCTAGGAACACGCCCGCGTCAGCGTGGGCGGCTGCACGTTGCACCATCTGGACGACTTCAGCAGCCTCGATCCCATAAGCATTTGCTGCACTCTCAAGGGTTTGACCGGATCGAACCGCCTCAGAGATCTGGGCTAGCGCATTTCCTAGAAGGAGGCTTTGTAATCTCGCATGTTCCGGACGGCAAGAATTAACTAGGCCGAGCGCGATGTTTTCGAGCACTGACCGGTCGAGTAGAAGAGGGTCCTGCTGGACGAGACCAATGAAGCTCCTCAAATGACGCACGTTAAGATTATGAAGGTCTTGGCCATCAACTAGTATACTTCCGTGATCTGGATCGTACAATCGCGTCAACAGACCCGCGATTGTAGACTTTCCACTACCTGACAACCCAACGACTGCGGTCCGTTTGCCTGCCGGGAAGTGAAGCGAGACATCCTGGATTACTGGCACATCCGGGCGGGATGGATAAGTGAATTTGACGTTCTCGAGGCGAACATCACCCTGGAAGTTATCGAGAAGTCCGTCTCGAAGTTCGACTGTTCCATCGATATTTGATTTGCGGTCCATGTCCGCTTCAAGCTTCGTCAGCGCTGATGTCGCAGAACCGAAAATCTGCAGGTACGGCGAAATCTGACTGATCACAAGCGAAGCTAAACGTGGCATATGAGCAACACTGAACCGAACGAGCAATTGATGAGATTCTTACCGTCGACAAGGAGGAAGATGATCGTGTACGTGGTGCCCACGGTGGCCCCATTGCTGTAACCAGCCACCCAATCAGCAATCGCCTGACTACCTTGCCAGTACGCCAGACCGCTGGCCGAGTACGCAATGAAGAAGAGAACGCCCGACTGCACTGCCGTGGCAAGAGCCTTCTTGGCACCGTCCTTCCTGGCGCTCGCGACCTCCGCAGCGAACTTTTCTTCCAGCCGACCATTGGCCCTGAACGCCTGCACGACCATGACATTTGACAAGCTTTCCATGGCGATCGACGACGCAGCCGCGATATGCTCTGATGCCGCGGCGGAGAACTTGCCGACGTAGTGTCCGCCCACGTACGACATGAGCATGAAGGCCGGAACCAGCGAGACTAAGATGCCGGCGAGTCTGGCGTCCTTGACGAAGGAGACGATGTAGGACGTTATGAACATCGCGAGGGAACCGAGATAGACGCCGACCTTTTCGGAAGTTCCCCCTTTAATAGTATTGATGTCCCCGCTCAATCGCGAGGAAACCTCACCCGCGGGGAGCCTGTCGAAGAATGACACCTCTTGTCGGAGTAGGGAGCGGAAGTAGCGCTCTCTCAGTCGGTGAGCGAGTCTGTCGCCGAAAAGATTCCAGCACACGACGTAGATGTAGATGCAAGCGAATTGGGCCAACGCCAGCGCCAAAACTAAGATGACCTTCTCGTTGACCGCGGCCTGGTATTCGCCGGCGGGCACGGTGCTGGAAGCGGCGCATGTTGCTGAATTGAGGTCATCCACTAGCTCGCCGAAGAGAATCCCGATGAGAGGAAATGGTATGCCGGCCGCAATCGAAAAGATGATACCACCGATGAGTAGCGTTATGTCGACTTTGGTCGGTTCGCCGTAGGTCAACAGGCGGAAATAGGTGAAGAGGCCACGCCATAACTAGAGGCCAGTGAGCTCCCGATCGCGTTCATCCAGCTAGGTACCTCCCTAATAGTCCGGTTCCGTACCTGAGAGGCCTTGGCCTTTGCCTTCCCAGCAACTCCCCTCCGCTCGTTGCCATTTTCACTTGAGGCGCCGTTCGAAGGCGGGGTGTCCGCTCCAGGGCTTGTAATTCGCTTCTCGTTCATCCTGAAGCTCGGCTTTCACACGAACGGCCAATCCCTCGTGACACAATCCTCGGGATCAAGAGTCTGTTGTTGTCAAGAAGAAACCATCGCGGAAACCCATACGACTTTTTCTTCCGTCCCGCAGACGGGGCTGCTATGATCCACCGGTAGCTAGATCGCACGTCTAATTACAGAAATGTTGCAGCCAAGGCCATACCTAGGTAGTCTGTATTCCCGAAGCCAACCTTAGCAAGCTTAGACGGACCCTCATTTTGTCCCGAACCTCAATGTCTCCACGATGTAACGGCGCATTTGCCGATACAGAGGCTACCTCTCGGTACTTCAGTGGACCGGAGAAAGAGCCTTCTCCAGTGTAACCCCTGGTCTCCGAGTACGGGCCTTCCATGGCCGTTAGTCAAGGACCCATGGCACTAGAGTTGCTACGCTTCAATGATGCTTGGCGTACATGATCTGATAAGATTAAAATTTGTAACAAGAATGCGCCATTTCCGGGATTGAAGTTATCTGATCGGACTAACCTGAAATAGATCTGCCAATTACGAAACAGTTGGTGGTGTCGAGTGGGCAACTACAGTAGGTTAATTAGCAGATGAATAGAAGCGGGGTTCCTGTGGGCATTTATGATTTCCTTACGTGGCTTCTAACGTTAGTCGATCAGATGATTCATCGAAGTACAACGTCAGGTCTTTCGTTCCCCTATCAGTTTTAGCGCAAACTCCGGCATAGGTAGGCATGGGGAGGTTATTGGCTCTTATGACGTTTCTGAGAATAGTGGTCGGGCATATTCTTGTTTGAGCAATTAGTGTACTAAGTTCTGTAGCATATTATGATTGTCCATAATTCACGCGCCCAATGCCTGTCACACTTGAGCCCTGTAAGCTGGGCTGCCTAACCGGGACACAGCCGCCACAGCCTGACCACGTCAATCAGCTGATGAATGCATCTGACTGGTCTGACTGATCTAGGGGTTTCAGCAGTACATCAACCATGTCGGCCTGCCTCAAAGATGACGGAGAGTGTAGTTCTCAAATTCACCTCGGGAACTTGCATCGCCGAAACCTTCCATCTATCATCTCACCAGCGAACATGGACGGGAGTAGCCGAGAACCCCTGCTAAGCCCGGCGTCGAGCAGCAGTGATGGAGACTTTGGCGATCCACAGAGACTCCTCTACGGCGCCGTAGTAGGAAAAGACAACGCCGCTGTCACGACCCATCCAGTCGATGTTGAGAGTGGTCCTCAGGATGGCGTCCAGCAGGCGGATGCGATCAACCTGGTTTGGTCCAGAGCTGCGCTCATACTGGCTTATTGCTTGTGAGTCGTCGGATGCGACACGTGATATCCCCCGTCGAAGAGAGGCTAACTGATATCGAGAACGCCACAGTATATTTCTATGTTCTTTTGCCAACGCGCTCCAATGGCAGGTCATGTCCAACCTGATGCCATATGTAGTTAGCGAATTCTCGTCGCACTCCTTGATTCCAACCATCGGCATCGTGGCGTCTATTATGAGTGGAGTTTTGAAGCTGCCCATAGCGAAGATGATTGATTCCTGGGGTCGCCCGCAGGGTCTTGCGTTCATGATAGCATTGGCAACAGCAGGCCTGGTACTGATGGCACTATGCCAGAGCGTGAAGTCATACGCTGCAGCCGAAGTACGTTTATCAAGCCCACTGGGCCACCCCTCCACTAACTCTTGTAAGGTGATATACCAAGTGGGAATAAGCGGTTTTTCATATGTGCTCGATATCATTGTCGCGGACACATCTTCGTTAAAGAACCGAGCCCTCGCGTTTGCCTTCAACTCCTCCCCGAACCTCATCACCACCTTTATCGGACCGCCGATCGCCCGAGCGTTCTACGAGTATAGTAACTGGAGATGGGCGTTCGGCATCTCCGCAGTAACGTTCATCGTGCTATCTATTCCGGTGTTGTACCTCCTATTATTGCATACGCGAAAGGCGATCGCCGCGGGTCTCCTACTGAAAGAAGAGAAGAATGAACCATGGAGCTCGAAGAGTCTTCAGCGATTCCTGGTTGACTCTGATGGTTTGTTTTCCCTGCGCCATGACCTTTCCTATTACTTTACTTATTATTCCAGCTATCGGCATCTGTCTCATCACCATGGGCATGACTTTGGTCTTGGTTCCATTCTCACTCGTCGGTTCCCGCGAGAGCACGCACGCCTTCGGTTTGAACGCCGTTCTTGTCTTTCTCGGAATCGCGCTAGTGGTAGCTTTCGTGATACATGAACGCAAGACTCTGCGACCCTTTCTCAAATTCTCCCTCCTTCTCTCGCCGAATGTAGCAGGGGCCTGCCTGCTATCTATCGCAGTCTTCGTCGCATACTTCTCGTGGGATGGTTATTACACGTCTTACTTGCAGGTAGTGCATGATCTCAGCATTACAGAGGCAGGATACGTCGGGCATATCTACGGCTTCGGCAGTTGCATCTGGGCTGGTGTCGTTGGGTATCTCATTCGGAGGACGGACAGGTTCAAGTGGATTGCCTGGGCTGCCTTGCCGGTACATATACTCGGCGGAGCCTTGATGATTATCTTCCGTCGACCTGACACCAATATGACCTGGATTATCATGTGCCAGGTACTGATTACTATCGGCGGTTCTACGCTGGTGGTCTGCGAGCAGATGGCCGTCATGGTTGTTGCGAACCATTCTGAACTCGCATCGGTCTTGGCGCTGCTATCGTTATGCAGCTACATCGGCTCAGCCATGGGCAGTTCTCTGAGTGGTGCGATCTGGAATACTACGCTGCCCGAGGCCCTCGCAATGCTACTACCGGATCTCTCGCAAGAGGATCTAGCCTGGATTGGCTCAGACCTCGCAAAACAACTGAGCTACCCTATGGGTGATCCGGTTCGTATAGCTATAATCGCTGCCTACGACAAGGCCCAAGTACGGATGTGCATCGCGGGGACTCTTGTGTCATTGATATCAATCATCGCTGTTAGCATGTGGAAAGATGTTAGAGTCAGTCAGGCCAAGCAGGTCAAAGGTACTGTGCTATAAAATTTGCGTATAGAACATGAGAATAGAACTATCCCTATAGACCAGATTCAAACTACCATCACTTTAAGATCTAACGCTACGCTTTGGATGCCACACAGAATGATCACCACCGTTAATAACTCAAACGAGGAAACTCGGCTAAAATGTTCAAGGTAACCGGTATGTTCCAAGTAGACAACCATCCGGTATCCCACGCTCCGATCTCGCAGCCTGCTTCGGCCGTCATACCTGATCAATCTTATCAGATCCGCTGATTAGATTTTTCTGACCCACCGCGCCGGCGTCCATCCTTGTAGGTGCATGAAAAGAGTTTTCTGGTCTCAACTTGCTGCAGCACCATTGCATGCTCGTGTCCCATCAGTCGTCCCGAATGCCTAGGTCCAGTGAGACCAACGAGATTCGGTTCAGGTGGCGTCACGCCGGCTCTGACGATCCCTACATCAAGTGGATTGACAACGGCAACAGCGGACGGTATATACTTGGGAGTACGTGGCTCTGTGCCCCCCTTTTCCCAGAAGACATGCGACATGACGCAGCGCAGCTATGCCGGATCTGAAGTCGGCGATCTAGTGATACCTGGGCGTTTCTTCCCTTCGGGTTAAGTTGGCCAAGAAGGGACACTGCACTATGCGTCTTCCACATGCTGGTCTCGGCTCTTTTACACTTCCCTCTTGGAATAGCTTCGAAAATGCCGGGTGACGAATCATGGTGTGGGGCGCCGTCCCTCGAACCGTACCCTCGGCAGGGACATTCCATCGCCAGTGCATTTATTCCATAGCGTCATGTTTTGGTTTTCCATCAAGCGAGAAATATCCCCTGACTATATGTGATACGTCGCAATCTATTACCGTATACCTCTATTCTTATTAAGTAAGATGGCAACTCAAACTATTGTCGATACGCCCTCGGTACAGCCGCAGACCCAGAGGCAGCGCCTGTCGTTGTTGTACGGCCCGGTTGACCCTCCCTTGGTCGACTTGACGCTCGGGGAACTCCTCGATCTTCAATGCCAACACTACGGCACGCAGGAATGTATTGTCACGCCCTGGACGGGCGCGAGATGGACCTACAATGAGCTGAACCAGCAGAGTTCCCAGCTTGCCCGAGCTCTGATGTCACTAGGCATCGGAGTAGGGGATCGGGTCGGTATCATGGCCGGCAATTGCGAGCAGTACGCGTCCGTGTTCTTCGCCGTCGCCCGCATCGGCGCGATCTTGGTGATTCTGAACAACACTTACACTCCGACGGAAGCGCAGTACGCTTTGAAATTCACTGGTACTCTCACGCATTCATCTCTTGGGACTTGGTCTTTGGGCTAGTCAGCTGATTCCGAGGATAGATTGCAAAGTCTTCTTCACGACGAAGAAGATCGGAAAGACGGACAACAGAAAGCTATTGGCGGAGTTGGCGGATCAGAAGCAAAGTCCCGACGTCGTCATCCTGCGCGGAGAGTCGGGTGCCTATCCCACCTATGACGATCTCATCAAGCGAGGCCGCACGCTTAGCAACGGACATCTATATTACCACGGATGGAAAGTTTTAGCGCACAATGTCTGCAACTTGCAGTTCACCAGTGGTACCACGGGGTCACCCAAGGCGGCCATGCTGACACACCACAACATTGTCAACAATGCCCGCTTCATCGGCGATCGCATGCGGCTGACGCCGGACGACATACTGTGCTGCCCGCCACCGCTATTCCACTGTTTCGGGCTGGTCCTCGGGCTGATGGCGGTCATTACGCATGGTGCCAAGATCGTGTACCCGGAGGAGGTGTTCGACGCAGCGGCCGTCCTCCGTGCCATCTCGGACGAGCGATGCACGGCGGTTCATGGCGTGCCGGCCATGTTCGACACGCTATTCAGCCTGCCGCCGCCGCCAGGCTTCAACTGCGAGCGGCTGCGCACGGGCATCATCGCGGGCGCGCCCGTGCCGCGGTACCTCATGGAACTGTTGGTGGAGCGCTTTGGCATGACCGAGTTCACGAGCAGTTACGGGCTCACCGAGGCCTCGCCGACCTGCTTCAACGCATTCACCGACGACGCTGTCGAGCGCCGGCTGACCACCGTCGGCACCATCATGCCCCACGCGCGCGCCAAGATCGTCGACCACGAGGGCCGCGTCGTCCCCGTCGGCGCCCGCGGTGAGCTCTGCATGGCCGGCTACCAGCTGCAGGCGGGCTACTGGAACAACTCGGAGAAGACGGCCGAGGTCATGGTCCGCGACGAGGCCGGCGTGCTCTGGCTGCACACGGGCGACGAGGCCATCTTCGACGACGAGGGATACTGCACAATTACCGGCCGGTTCAAAGACATCATCATCCGGGGTGGGGAGAACATATACCCGCTGGAGATCGAGGAGCGCCTCGTGGCGCATCCGGACGTCTCGCGCGCCATCGTCACGGGCCTCAAGGACGCCCATTATGGCGAGGTGGTGGGCGCGTTCTTGCAGAGCGGAAAACCCGACCAGAGGCCGACGGACCAGGAGGTGAGGGACTGGGTGAGGCAGAAGCTAGGCAGGCATAAAGCGCCGACCCACGTCTTCTGGCTCGGTGAGGACGGCGTGCCCGCGGACGTGCCCCTGACCGGCAGCGGCAAGGTCAAGAAGTACGAGATGGCGAGGTTTGGGGAGGAGATCCTGAGGAAGAGGCGCCTGGAAAAGTTGTGATTGCTTTGGGGAAAGGGTGCTTAATTAGACCCCGAAAGATGGACAGATGGCCTGTAATTGAATAGGCGTTTGATCTATATCGAGTCCCGCCTTAGGGTGGACACCCTTACCAGACGAGAACGCTCGAGGCATGGTACGACTAGCATGGACTTATGACCCTAATACAAGCGGAGGTGTGTCTTTATTTCACAGGAGATCCAATACATGCAGCCTATTTCTATTCTACTTCTTTCGACTCGCAAAGTACGTGCCGTCAATGCCCCCTGAGGTAGTAAGATCCATACATGCTGTAATTCATATCAGGTTTTTCGCCAATACCCTGGTTAAATCCTGTCCCATCCTCCTTACCTTTTCCTACCACGGATCACATATGAAGAATCAACGGAGTCACTGTTTCCTGCAAATAGTACATCGTTCACTCGTTACGGCTGGTCGGCATTTTGACCCCGCTGCATCCTATATCAGAGGCGGAGGAGAGGTAAACGCAGGAGCAATGGGCATACAACGGGTCGAACGGAGAAATAGTGGTATTCTGGACCATTGTGGAATGGATATATAGATGGATAGGCGCATTTGAAAAAGTCGGAAGCGCGTTGACGAGCCTCGATTCTACTAATTGGGCCGGCATTGTATGCGAGTTCGTCCCTCTTCTTCCCCAAGGTGAGCATAATTATGGGAGATTTTGGCATTCCATTAACCCCCCTAACGTGACGGATTGCTGTTGTGAAAGCAGAACTTCGTGACGTGGAGGCAGATCAGGGAGCTGATAGCGAATCTGGTTACCCGCTATGCCATCGTGGAGGAGCTCTACCTTTTAGCGGTGACCCAATTAGCGACCTGTCAACTGAGATTCGGGGGAAGGTTGTCAATCTATATGCCATGGTACTGCTGCACCAAGCCTATGTCTATCATTATTTCTTACAGTGGAAAGTCAGTAAAGCCCAAGGATCGCATTTCCTGCGAGCTTCGCCATCAGTAGATCCTCATATAGCTTACGGTATACGAGCCCTGCTTCTCAACTGACTAAAAGAGTTAGCGGAAGAGATAGAAAAGAAGAAAGGGGAAGTAGATGCAGTTCTGCACCTCAAATACAGAGAACCTAGGTTTCTCCTCGCTAGTTCTTTTCTCCCACCAGTCCAAGGCTTCGTATTCGTTATCCGACTTGCTACCGCTTTTCAGTATGTACAGGGAGAGCACAACCTAACAGCTGCCGCATGAACAAGGACGGATGTTGAATAGCTTAGAGACGTTCATCGGTAAAGCTCCAACCACAAACATCTCGGAGTCAACTTTATATGCAAGCATCGCTCGTGGATTCGACGTCTCCGAACTGGTACTTCGACCGTGACCCAATGCTCCTACATTGAACCATCGCATTGCAGACGTGGATTATTTAGACTACTCGCCAATTGGTCTGCTCCTCGGGCGCTGTAAAAGCGGTCAGATATTAGAGGCAAAGCTCATTTCCCTGCTGACCTCAGACTTCACCCCAAATAACGCTGATTCGATGCTTCATGCTATTTTGACCGCAGACCAGAAATACCCGTTTCTAATGCGGTTTTGATCGCCGCCCTCGGGTATTGCGAACGTTATCCACAGATACTCCCCTTCGTTCTGGCACAGGAGGTGGCGCCGGTGTCAGCAAATGCCCTTTTAGTCGAACGTTTCGACCTGCCCTTGGATTGTCTGAAGACCGTCTTCAGTGCGTTGCCGGATACGACAGTCTCGCAGGATACTCTGGTGAAAGCGTGCTCGGTAAAGGGGTACCAAAGCCATCATCCTCATTTTGAAGTTCTTCGGAACCACTCTCACGTGGCAGAAGTGGACGGTGCAATGCTGAGAGCAGCGATCGAGTGCAAGTCCGCTGCCATCGTCAATACGATCTTGGGCGCGCGTAGGGGCGAGACTAGCATTAATGAAGGAATCCTTAGGCTCGTCATCGATCAGGTCGAGCGTAATTGTTGGTGGAGGGTGAACCGGGCACCACCGTGTGGAAAGAGCTCCTGGACCTCGCAGACATGAAGAGGATGGAGAGACTCGAATGGGAGAGACTGTTTGACGAGGCGGGAGAGAGCCCCTTTTTGGTAAAATTGGTGGATCAATGCAGAAGGGAATCAGAAGTGTAGGCCAGACCTGTGAGATAGACATTAAGGTTTCAAGGGGATTTTGCGTTTATTCTTTCCGTATCAGATCTATATATACTTCACTCACATAAGCATGGAAGGACTATTGTTAGTACAGACACTCAGGAGTCATGGCTCGGGATGTCTAATTCCTATTATGCTTGGACAAAAACACAGTCCCCATATCTCGCGTTCCGTTTCCTTCTGTCTGTCTTCTTTAGTTCTCGGTCTCGCCTAGACTGTTAATACTCCGCAATCCTAGCTGTAGTATCTAAATATTTTATGGACATATGGCCCAGAAAGAGGATTAAGGGGTCAAGAGTAGACTAGAATGCCGAGGCGCAACTCGTCAAGGGGAAGTAGGTGTAACGAACCTGTCATACATCCACCTGGAAGCATGAGCAGTATCCGAAATGGGGTCTTGATTTGCAGGTAACAATAGGGCGAGGAATGATTTATTAGGGGTTTGTTCGTTAAAGAGATTTAAAGACTTTTCCCTTAATTAGAGAACGGTGCAGTTGCCTTTAGTCGAAAGCTTAAATTGATAGCTAAAAAGCGAAACTAAGTAGGTGCTATTTATATGGGAGACCGGGTTACATATATCCTTATTTTTTAAAGTGAGTATGTTGCGGATTTGTATAATTTGTATGATTTGGCTTCCAGATTATCCAGATTAACTAGATTACCTTAAAAGCCAAGTTTTCTTTATCCGAAGTTTAACCGTAACAGGTTCGCATTAAGCCATAAAGGTAGGTCTTTTCGAGATAGGAACCCTTGTTTCTGTAACATTATTTCCTTTTTTTAAGGATTTTTGTCTTAAAGATAAAAACCGCAGGTTAGCCACCTTATTATATTAAAAAATTCCCAAATTTATCCAGTTAACTTTATTATGATAGGTCGTATTCGGAAAGAAAAGAAAAAGCTTTGCTTAAATTAACGTAATTCCCGTAATATTTGCGTTGATTTAATTAAGAAATTTAATATTAAAGTTTTTTTTTGTTTTAATTATATTTGATTAAAAGAAACCGATTGTTATTACGTACCCGAATACGTAAGTTATGGTTATTGTGTTCGTCGGCAGCATCCATTTTATAACGTTTTCGTTATAAATTCGCTTTAAAAAATGAATAAAACGTAAGAGCGTTTGCTGCGGAAATAACGTAAAACCGAAAACGACTTTTTAACGTTTTAGGAATTTATAAAAAAAAAAATAAAAGGTGATAAAAAAAAGGTTAGTTAAATTACGGCGTTAATAAAATAAAAAATTGCGGGAATTTGTTGGAAGATTAAGGCGGTTACGCTTTTAACAGGATCTTCTTAAAAAAAGAGCATTAAAAATGTTAAAGGAAGGTTTAGAATTGGATTAATTGGAAGAACGGGAAAAAGTAGAAGAAGAACGGCGATAGGTGGAAGTAAAGCAGGCGTAGCTTGCTTCCGAGATAGATGCTATAGCAAAGGCGTTTACTTTTTTCGATTGGAACGCCGTAAGGTTGGATTTAAGTGGGGGACTTTTGTCGTTTGCGACTTTGGTTACGTTGGAGACGGTCGGTCAGGATTCTGCCGGTGGAACGCCTTAACCAGGTCTATCGCATTCGTTAAGTAATTGAATAGTTTTTAAGTATTTTTTTCGTATGAGTATCCTTTTTATTTGATTAGGTATTAAATTTTGTTTTTAACTATTCTGGAATTTAATATTTTTTCGATTTTATATTTATTATTATCTTTTTCGATTTTCAGATTTGTTTTTAGCGGGGCGTTCTTAAGTATTAGTTTAAGCAAGGAAATGTAAAAAATAAGGTATATTTTTATTGTTTTGGGTAATAACAATCGGTAATTAATTTTGGAAATAACTTTATTAACCTTAAACGGGCCAAGTTTTTTAAAATTAAGCTTGTTATTAAACCTTTTGGTCTTAATTTGTAAGATGTTCGAAGTTGCATTTTATTTTTGGCGTAATAAATAAACCTTGTTTTTTTTCGTTAAAATTAATTCCTTAAATTTTTTTTTGTTATAATACTGGGTCATTTTTTGTTGGAGAAAACGTAACTCGGTTTATAGTTAAGCTTATATTATTTTAATTCCCGTTACTATCGTCTCTATTTGGGGAACTATGGTAGTAACTGTAAGAGCCTTATGTACCGATTACTTTAGTTGTTAGGTTATTGCCTCGTATCCGTATATAACTATATGGGGGGATATACCTATGTTTTCGTTAATAAACGTATTATAAGTTATTTATGCCAACGGCAATAACTTTACCTAATTATTTTGCTGATAGTTAATATAATTTCGGAAATATTGTTCCAGGGTTTAGTTTAATCGTTTCGTTTAACCGTTTGTTTAAGGGTAATAAGCTATCGAGAATTTAAGTTTAACGCTTATTTATTTAAAAAAGCTGGTATTAAACTTGGATGTGAAAAGTTTATCTTAATTAAAAATGATCTTTTTTGGTATTCCGTATTTATTAAGGTAATGTCGGATAAATATATAGGCTAATTATTCTGCCGTTACGGTTCCTTTAAAAGGTAGGAAATACTTATATTTAGTAAGTTTATTAATGATTACCCAGATTCCGTCGTATTTAACTCCGGTAATTAGGTTTTTAGATGGAGGAAGGTTAATAATGAAATCTTAAGTTATGATATTCCATGCCTTGTTAGGAATGTCGGTAGGTTATAGCAGCCCGTAGGGCTTATAGCGTATTATCTTAACCTTATTATAAACATTATAATTCTTAATAATCTTTTTAATTATTCGGCATAATTTTAGGAAATTATACTTTTCCTATAATCGTTAGGTGGTTTTAAAAATTCCTTAATGTTTATATAATAGGTTTTCGTAAAATTTCTTTATAAATTGTTCTTGTTAATTTTTAAGAATATAAATTTTGTCGTAATATAATAGTTAACTTTTTAACTATCCTTTTAGCTATTAAATTTCTTTTTTTTTATTTATATCATAAAAACTTTAAAATCTTATTAAAAGTTTTGGGGTTGGTTTTTTTAAGATTTCGCATAATTGTATAATACCGTCTTAGTTACATTATAATATTTGTATACTTTTTTTAGGAACTTTGGAATTATAATCGCTTTTGCGATTAAGAATATCCGCTTAAATATTTTTTTTTCCTTTAATATAATATATTTTAAAATTAAACCTTGATAAGAAAATTATTTAAGTTTTATGTTGTTTATTTAATTTTTGTACCTTTATAAATCGAATAAGGTTTTTATGATTAAAGTAAATGTTAAAAGGTTTTTTAATTTTACTTAAAAAGGGCTTTTATTTTTTAAAAGCATTAATAATTGTTAGTAATTTTTTATCGTAGATTGGATATTTAAGTTTTGCATTTTGGAGTACTTTCGAATAATAGGTTATTAAGTATTATTTGTCGTTATTTTTTAATTATTTTAAGACGGCACTTAGTACATAATCCGAAGCGTTTATTTTTAGGCGTTTTTTCTTGTTTGCGTTAAGTAATTTTATTATAGGTTTATTGGTAATTACGTTTTTTAAAATTTGGAATGTTTTTTTTATATTTTTTAGGAATTTAAATTTTTTATTAACGTATTTTTTGGTAATAAGTTTCGTTAATGGTTTAATTATATCTTCGTATCCCTTAATTAAGTTTTGTATGTATTCTATAAATCTTAAGATTTATCGAATATCGGTAACGGTTACCTTGTTAAAAATAAGCCAGTTTTTAATTGCTTTTATTTTAAAGCGTTAAATCTGAATTTGGCCGGGAGTAAGTGTATATCCTAGAAAATCTAGTTTCTATATATGTTATACGCTTTTAACTGGGTTAATTCTGATGTTTGCCTTATTTAAAATCTTAAGTACTTAAGTTATATATTGTTTATATTCCTTTAATATTTCGGAATAAATAAGAATGTCGTTAAGGTAAACAAATACGAATTCGTTTAAAAATTTTCGCAAAGTAATTATAATTAAGCGTTAGAAATTGACGGAAGCAT
Organism: Monosporascus ibericus; assembly: GCA_004154915.1. Lineage (NCBI taxonomy): Eukaryota > Fungi > Ascomycota > Sordariomycetes > Xylariales > Monosporascus > Monosporascus ibericus. The sequence continues at coordinate 80,579 of QJNU01000328.1, forward strand.
TAATAAGTTCTATAGGTATTATTCGGTATTCGTAAAGTTCGTATATCGTTCTAAATGCCGTTTTTTATTTTTCTTCTTGGGCCATTTTAATACGGTAATAACCGTTTCGAAAATTAAATATAATAAACCATTTAACTTTATTAACGTTTTCTTTTAATATATTCATAAGGGTTAGGGGGTATTTATTTTTAATCGTAATATCGTTTAATTATTTATAATCGATAACTTTTTTAAAAACCAGGTTTCCGTTTTCGTTAATCTTTTACTTTCCATCTTTAATTTTTGGTACCATAAAAACGGGATATTTAGTAGGAAAATTAAAAAGTTGGATATATCTTTTTTTTAAATTAAGTTAAATAATTTTCCATAATGCTTTTAACTTTTTAAAATTTATATAATAAATTTTATGGAATTTAGGATAATATCCTTTTTTAATAAATATTCGGTAATCCCATTAATTATGTAATAGTAACTTATAATCTTTTTTATCTTTAAATAATTTTTTAAATCCTTGATATTTAGGTAATATTATTTCGGCTTAATCTGGCATTTATATTTCTTTAATAATATAGCAAATTTCCTATTCGTTCTTTTTAAGTAATTTCTTATTATTTTCTTAGGAAAATATTTAATATTTCCAATTAATATATAAATTGTTGGTTTTAAGTTATAGCATATCCAAAATAATGTCGTATCCGGAAATGTCGGTAATATTTAACGAAATTCGTTTTTAATATCCTTAAATTAAAACGGAAAGTTTTTTAATTTTTCGTAAAACTTGTCCGTTTTTATACTTAAATAAACTTCCGTTTATTATACGTAACTTATAAAACTTTAACTTATATTTCCAAAAAACCTAATATCTTTCTGCTACCGCGGGAAAAATAAAGTTACCTTTAACTTTTAAGTTGATCATAACTTTAAATATGTTATTTTTGTATTAAAGTGGAATTTCGATTTAACTACGTAATCCTTTTGCCGCTTTACATAAGGTTTTATAAATTGGGGTTCCTTAATACCTTACTTTCAAAAACCTTTGGCGTTTTTTAACTTATAATAATATCCAGCTTAAAAAAATCTTTATTTGCGTGCCTTTCGAATAACGTATTTAATATATTAATCGTTTTTGCATTTAAACCATATTTTCTTACTATATCTGCATTCGGAAATAACTATTTTTCTCGAGTTCGATTTTTAATTTTGCATCTTTCGAATTATCGCATTAGAAATGTAAACCTCCAAAAGAAGTACCTTTATATTTAGGAATTCGTGTTAAATATAAAGTATCGGGGAATAATACAAATATCCTTACGATATGGCCCTTTAGTTCTGTTTTGATTCGGGATATAAGTAACAAGACCTAGGGTATTCTAACTATCGGGAAGTTTTTATGCATCTGCATTCGTTATTTAGTTTTATAAGTATTTTTTCGTTTTATCCAGGCCAAAAATTGTTATTTTCTTTGGTTTTAAGATGTATAAGACAGTCGTCGACGTAACAAGCGGTAAAATGCAGCAACTTATGCTGGCTTTTTCGTGGTTTGGTATGTACCGTATATTTAGGGAGCTTGCAAAACTCCGGGGATAATTATTTATGGTTGTTGGCGTTAGGTCGGAATTAACCGTTTTTATCGTATATTTTACACTAAGATATATCAAGGTGGCAGGAATATCCTAGCTTTATGGCTATCCTGGAGGCTATTTATCCGGGGTAATATTTGCAGGCTTTAACTTTAAAATCCTGGTAAATAAGGTAATCCTTATACTTTAAGATATCGTTTTGGATCTAAGTGGTGGTAATAATAGTAAATTCTGGCTGGAAGGAAATCGAACCAATTTTTTACCTCACTAAGGTCAGGCCCTATTTTTGAGGTTGTGGCTGCGCCTGCGGCGCAGCTGTGGCTAGGGCTTTCTAAAAACCTGTAGCTCGAAGTACCGACCCATAAAA